>WURT03141341.1:0-11216 GCA_009936505.3 Holothuria glaberrima | reverse complement strand
ACACCTGAGGACCTCATCTTGAATAGAAAATGTCCTCACCTTGTATGAAATGTTGGGTCCATACACACACACACGCCATCATGGATGCATAGGTTTCTCTTATCATCGAAACCAAAAACAGATTATTCTGTCATCTTTTCTCATGAAATAGCGATGTACTTTGTTTTTTAGTTTTGAAATTTCTGTTATTGTGGGATCTGGAGCCGGGTAGGTTTTTTTGACTGTTTGTTAATTTTTTCAACAGAACTGACCGTATGAATGATAAGAAGGACATTGAGGTTAATGGATTTACCATTCCTAAAGGGTTTTCAATTCTTGTTCCGATCTATGCGATTCATCATGATCCTGAAATCTGGGAAGAACCTGAGGAATTTAGACCAGAAAGGTAAATCAAACTCAAGTATCCATTGGTAGAATTAGCCATTTTGACTCTAACAGTATACAGCATCATGCTAGCAAAAACGAATAACACTCTGAATTTCATTTTACCCTTTGTATTTTGAAATTTTCGGTCTAACCTTAACCAAACCAGGCTATTGTCTACTAACTTTTCTTTTCAGCAGTGTATGTGCCTTCTGGTAGTCATTTATTATGTGTATCGTATTTAGGGTTCCCAGCCTGTCTGGAAATCAGGGGAAACCTGGAAAATGACTTTTACAATTTCCAGACAGGGTAAACTCAGGGAATTTGAGAAAAGCAACAAATATCAGTGAAAACTGCGGGAATTTGAACATTGACTAAAAGGTGATCTTGCTGAGATTTTGATGTGTGCATGTATTAGGCCCTAATGTTAGTATTTTAAATTGTGTCAATTAATCCAGTTTCTGCTTCTGTAGTGGACATACATTTACATATTTCCTTACTGTTTGGCTGTGGTAGCTTTATCTGATGGTATACAGTAGGAATGATTGCTGTATGCATGACTACAGTAAACAGTAGATGTATTACTGTCATCTCTGAATGTGAATGTGTTTTCCAAAAACTAAAAAGCCAAAAGGGAGTTTAGCACTCCTTGCCTCCAGAGCTGTTATGAGCAGCACACCATGCTCATTTGTGCGCACCATGTTCTGAGCATTTCATGTAACCGATATATCTCCTGGAATTTCCTGATTTACTAAGGGAAAACTCAGGGAATTTTGTTTTCATGAAATGCTGGGAACCCTGGTATTCTTGTGCTGAAGATGGTCAAGGTGATGCTGTATACTGTTAGAGTCGGAATGGCTAATTCTACCAATTCATCTGCAATCTCTACAATGACTCTATTGCAGGTCAACAGAATTCTTTAAAGTTTTAACTTCATTACTCTAATATTGACCACTCAGATATCAAGAGCATTATATTCAAGCGCGGCTATTGTTTGATCATCATCTTTGCAACCGTTCTGTGGTCAGACATGAGGTTATGTCAACTTGCTCCTGTCCAGTAGGCAGGTGGTGTTAATAGGAGGGTTTGGGTGTGACGTACACCCCCGGTGAAAATCAAAAGTCGGTCTCAAATCCAGTTCAGTATGCCTTTGTAAAAATAGACCAGACATGAACAACATTTTATACCTTACTCAAATTGAAACTCCGGCAGAGATGAAGTAAAAGTGGAAAGATTGCCCAAATTTTCTACTGAGTTCCCGAATTTTTGATCGAATGCCCGAAAAATTTGCAAAAATTTTCGCACACTTCACGTGCATGTAGTAGTTTAGTGGTCTATTTTATGCACCTGAACTGCAACGAATTTTGGGCAAAAATTTTCTGCTCCCCAAATTGGAAGATTCCTGTACACCCATGATTATTACTACCATCATGTAAATTGTAATTATCTAGAAAATTTGGATCGTACAACTTTGTCAATGGGAGTCGGTCTCCAAGAAATGTAGTTGGTCCCAAAATAGTTCACACCCTCCCTGCGAATTCAAGCATATATGCCCCTGCCAGTAGGGTATCGAAAGGGGAGAGAGTTGGCATTGGCTGATTTCCAGTTGCAATGTTTTACACTATCTTCTGAAGCTTACAAAACCCCTGCCCTGTCCTTAACGTAATGCACTCCTACAGACATGCACTTGGTTTTTGAAACTTACTTTTGGATTGGCTGCTAAAACCTTTGCAATATTCATGAGGCATTTTGCCAGTTAGGATGCTTGCTCACACCTTTTTGTAATAAGCTACCAAGGAGTAAATATCCCTTGTCCATTTCCCGTTTGCTGTCTCCTCTACTCTACATGCAAGCACAAGTGATTGTTTATTGAAGCTTACACACAACCCTTTGTGTGACTGGAACTACTGTGGATTTGCAGCATGTTCCTTTTGCACTTTGGCATCCAACTGCACTGCTGGAAAAGTATCAGATTACAGGGGAAGAGAAGGTTCAGGTCATAAATGGGATCACTTTATGTAAAAGAAAGGTCAGTGAATTACTTCACCTCATATCAAGATATCTTCTTCGGTTGGTATTTAATAGATATCACCTTTCTTTTCACTTAAGGAATTCGCCATTTCCCACTTGTGGTAATTAGTCACTGTGATGTTACACACTCCCCTCCTTTAAACAGGTGTAATGTGTTTGTGTGCTGCTTGTCGTGAAGGTCCAACCACTATCCAGAAAATAGTTTGAGGAATGGTATGACCTTTAGGGTTGGTTTGTTGGTTAATAGAGTCAACTAAAGCCCCTCAGTGTGGCCAGCATCTTTCCTGATAACTTAGTAGGGTTCATTATAAGGTAACATACCTTGCCGTTTACTGATGCTGGAGGAAGTCATGTAAAAAACTCCTTACACTTTTCTCACAAAAGGAGTTAAGTGATTTCCTCCATTGTTGGTAAATGGCAAGGTATGTTACCTTATAATGAACCCTACTAAGTTTGAGGAATGAAATGACTTTGGGTACTACAATTTTGTAAATCTGATACCAACAAACACATTTTTTGTGTGAAGTGAAAACGTGAGAAAAAACATGAAGAATAAAAAGAAAATAATAGATAAAAAGTGAACCTTATATGGAAAAAAATAAACTAACTTCAAGTCAGTCATTTGGATAATGGCAGCCTCAATAAAAATGATTTGAATAGAGATATCTCAACAACTAAACAAGATTTGAAGATTAAGGTTGGCAGTGGACTAAGAATTTTACTCTTTATATATTTTCTGCAATTTGATTCTTGTCATCTCATTTGAATCAAAACCTTTGTAGCTAAAAAAGAAATTGCTATTTGCAAGAAATCATATTGCTGCCTAGCTTTGTGGTTAGTTTTAAAACTTTTTGAGTTTTATTAATGAGTATTTTGACTCGTACCTTGCAGATACTGTGATACTTAGAGGGTGATGTCCCATTTTTGATGACAGTAAAACACTACTAGAGGTCACTTCATTTGAAATATTAAAACGAATATCTTAAGGTAATGCAAGTCCTTTTAAAAATTAACTCATATTTAATAAAAATCCTGGAAATGCCAAAGCATTTGTGGATACTGAATTTTACTTGTGAATATTAATCTGCAGTGCATTTCACTTGTGATCACCAAGATATTTTAGACACAACTTATTTAAAGGGCACTTGATTGGGGCCTACTGTGATGAAAATCCAGTCCTTGAAGAGTTGCTATTTTACAACACTGAGCAGTTATGAATGTGGGAGAAGCCTATATGCCTTATAAAGTACAACTTATGCAGGTAGATAAACAAATCAATTCAGATAGAGTTTGATTTCTTTTGGAAGGCCAGTTCAGATGGGAAAACTGTAGATTGCTCTTGGATGAAAACTTAATCCAGCTTGGAATCAAACCAGAACCTCTCGATTGCTATCCTTCATTGCTTCAAATGTCTCTACCTTTACCAAACTCTGTCACAGCAACATAAGCTGGGTGCCCTAGTTACCACAACTAAGGAAGGCAAGGTACTATACAGCCACTGCAGTCCTAGTGGCATAATGCAGTGTTTTCGCTGCTACTAAAATCCACTTCAATATGTCCTGCTCAGCAGACTTTTTCAGAACTGTACAAAAAACTACAATGCTAGATAATACCTCCTCACTTCCCCACTTTGCACATCTTGTGCAAACAAACTCTCCCAAGTTTAAATAGACTACTCTGACAAAGGAAAGTTCCATCTGCAGATAAACCTCATGTATACCCATTCCCCACTCCATTGTGTTCAGCAGTTCCCTCTTCACTAGTTAATTATAAAACAACCAAAAAAAAGAAAGAGTGAAAGAAAAGCAACCACCAGAGTACAAAAGATCATACCATTGCATACCCTTATTGCATTTTTTTTTCTTTGTGTGTGTAACTCGCACAGCTTGATGGTCACTTTGTCATTCTCAGAGTGTTGTCTATTGTTCTGTTTTTCCAAGATTCTCCAAAGAAAACCGTGCCAACATCCACCCTGTCTCTTGGTTACCCTTCGGGGATGGACCAAGAAGTTGCATTGGTTTGCGTCTTGCTTTAATGGAAATCAAGTTTGCGCTAGCCAGGATGCTTCAGGAATTCAAGTTTGAGACATGTTCAGAAACAGAGGTAACTATTGGTTCCGATTTTGTGTATAACACATAACGTTTATATTAGACTTTGTAAAGGAAGCCTTGGATAACTCAGTCAGGGCTGTGAAAGTGTAGCACACCCATTAAATGTTTGATTTCAAAAGTTTGCAGTTGTCTAGCAACTAATCACGATTGTGCCTGTGCAATGTGGGACATAGTGGTTAGTTATTGGTCACTGCAACTGCTGAAGACAGTGAAAACTCAATGACCACTGTCTTCCTTATTGATCAACTTTGATAAAATAGTTAGAAAACAAAAGAATATGTGCCAGTGTGTAAAGTGACCCATTTCTCAGAGTCTCTGTGGGGCTTGAAAGTCAAGTCACTTTGTTGTAAAACCTATACTTTAAAGAAAAATCAAAGTGGATTAATCTGATTAGGAATAATCGTCCAATTACAAATTATTGTGCAGTCAACTAGTTAGGTGCATAAATTTCAGCATTTTATATGTCTGTAGCAGAGTAAACTAAGAAAATGGGGAGTGGAACCAACATGTTTTTCTACCTCCATAAAAATTTTAAACTTGTTCCCTTTTTGGTTGGGATGGAAAAGAAACCTATGCAGTCATGATTGCACTTGTATGTATGTGTGTGTGTGTGTTTGTGACACTTAGCTCCTTAATAGGATATCTCAAGAATGGAAACTCAGATATGTGTGATACTTGGTATGTGGGCGCTCAATTTTAGAAGAACCTCAGCATTTTTGGTGGAGGTTAAAGGTCAGATGAGGTCACCAGAGGTCCAACTCTGAAAACCTTGTTAACATGATATCTTAAGAGAAACTAAGATTATTGTTGTACTTTATGTGGATGTGCCATATTTAGTAAAGAAACCTATTTTTAGGGGAGGTCAGAGGTTATATATATGGTGTCCCCAGAGTTCCAAACATTAAAACCTTGTAAACATTTATTGCAAGAGGCTTGGGTAACCTCCCTGAAGTTCCACACTTTGCATGTAGATGTCCCATGTAAAGCGCTATGTCCCTATCCTATTTTGTGGGGGTACTAGGTAATTTTGGGTCAATGACGGACAAAGTGAAAAGTGCTCATAAACATAATTTCTTCAAGAAGGTTAACAATGAGGGATCTTATCCTTAGCATATGAAGCCCCAAATCTTGGAAACAAGATATCTCAAGGTAGAAAGCATGGATGCCTTTCATACTTGGCATGTGGATGCTTTATGTCAGAAAATGAACCCCATTGTTTTAAGCAGAGCTCAAAGGTAACCAGGTTACCAAAGGTAAAATGACAAAATCCTTGAGAATTGCTTCTAAACACAATATCTCAAGATAGAAATGATGGATACTTTCCATGCTTGTTGTATAGGTTTATCATATTGTGAGGGAGAAACACGATATATCAAGGTAGAAAGTATGGATACTTTGCATACTTGGCATGTGGTTGCTTTATAGTCACAAAATAAGTGTTATTTTTGGGGGGAAAGGACAAAGGTTATCTGAGGTCACAGAAGGTAAATCCTTGGGAATTGCTTTTAAACAGGATATACCAAGATAGGAATGATAGATACTTTCATACTTGAAATATGGATTTATCATACTAAGATGAAAGAACCCTACAGTTTTGGGTGGGGTCAGAGATCATGTCAGGTCACCAGTGTTCAAAAATGAAAAACTGTGTAAACAAGATATTTGAAGGTAGAAAGATTGGATACTTTTTATATTTGGTATGTGGATGCATTATAGTCAGAAAGTGAACCCTATTGTCTTTGGTAGAGTTCAAAGGTTATCTTAGGTCACTGAAGGTAAAACTTCAAAAACCATAAAACTTTCTTTTAAAAAGTGTCTCAAGATTGGAAGGATGGATACGTTCCATACTTGATATTTAGATCTATCATATTGAGAGAATGTTGTTGTTTTTGGTGGCACGTCAGGTCACCAGAGGTCAAAAACCAAAAACCCTGTAAACAGGATATCTCAAGGAAGGAAGTATGGATACTCTTCAAGCCTAGCAAGTGGATGCCTTACAATCAGAAGTTGACTCCAATTTTTTAGGAGGTCAAAGGTCTTGTGAGGTTACCAGAGGACAAAAATTGAAACCCTTCTGAACACAATATTTAAAGTTAAAAATGGTGGGTACTTTTCATAGTCTAGGGATTTAAATTTATCAATTTTAGAGGAAGAGGAAGAATACTGTAGTTTTTGCTGAAGGTTGGAGGTCATGTGAGGTCACCAGAGGTCAAAAACCAAATCCTTTTTAAACGCAACCTCCCAACGTAGGAAGCATGTTGTCAGAATACTTTTAATATATGGCTTGTGGATGTGTTATAGTCAGAAGATGAACCCTATTCTTTTTGATAGAGGTTGAAGGTTAAACAAGGTCTTAGGAAGTTAAATAGCAAAAATCTTAGGAATTGCTAGTAAATGCATTACCTCAAGATGCAAAGATTGATACCATTAATACTCATTTAGAAAGGAATCATTAATCCTTTGGGCTTTCTGGTTTATACCATAATTTACTTTTTGATACTGTTGTAGGTGTTTAGATTGTTAGCTAAGTGTTTTTGTGACTTTTCTCCATTTTGTTGTATTTCTGATACAGATTCCACCAGTTTTGAATGCCAAAAGTGCATTTTTGTCACCACCAAATGGAGTCAGACTCCAAGTTGTGCCAAGAAAGAAGACTGAGTAAATCATCTCGGCTTTGACACCTAGCACACACAAAAGTTGACAAGAAAAGATAAATTGGATTGTAATAAAAATTTCAGATTAGTTTGTCTTTTAAGCTGAACTCAGTGGGTTTACAAAAGTCTTTGAGGGCTCCCTTTTGCATTGTCACTGCCATAGATACATTTAGCTAGCCAGACTTTTATTAGCTAGATTTTATTTGAATCCTTAATGGAACTGATGAAAGGTTAAGTCTTACTGTTGCTATATAACTTGCTTGATTCTTTTTTTTTTATAATTGTACAATTTTATTTTACTAATGATTCAAGGAGTAAAAATCAATGCACACATATGATCATGCACCAGTATTAAAAGAACATTAACTAGCTATTCCCTTTATTGGCTTGGGGATGTTTTTTCAATGCAATGAAGAACTACTACTGTACTTTCCAAGGGTTTGCTTTATCTTCTGATTAGCATTACTTCCATGTCAATACCTTGACAGAATCTTTTCCAATATTTTGAATTCTACCACCTCTAGCCTTCCGTTATTGAGAATCCTGCATTCTGATTGGATAAACACTGACCTGTTATTCCACAACACACGGTCAGTAAACATAAAGACTGATAGAAAATGAAGTTTTCCACACATTTTCGGTGGTAGAATAGGAGTAAACCACATTTATCGGACTATTATTGTCTCATAAACCGTCTGGACTCCAAATTTGGAGTCTCGACGGTTTATTCACCAATAATAGTCCGTCAAATGGGATTTATTCCTTAAATATTTCCTTGTTGGATTTGAAAATCATTTTGAAATTAATCTGAAATTAAATTTCCACGGATTATTACTGAAACATATATCAGTGACAACTTTGTTGGATGGCAAATGGCCAAAATGGCTTATTAACATTGCCGTAATCTATTTTTGTATGTTAATGCTAAGTAGCAATTGTGATAGAAATATATCAAATTAAGTGCTTATTACAATTTTTCAGGTAAAACATTTAGGTGGCCTTTGATTATGGTATTACATTTGTTTTGATTCTGAAAGGAATGGATAGGTTAATTATGTTTAACATTTTATAACAATTTGTGATAATGTAATTTGAGGAAATTTTCTTTATTAGATATTATGGTATAGTATGGTGAACCTGGCATTGTAGGTAATTCTTATCTTTACAGACGTTTAAATCACTATCATTGTTTTATTAAATGTTACCTCTTCTGTAACATTTGAAGTCAGAAGTGACATTTAAACTATAATAATTCTTTTGTAAACGAATTCCTACCTATTCAAGCAAAAGTTGAATGGATTGCTGGTCCATAATGATTCATTTTAAAGAACATGACAAGTATGCAGAGATAATTAAAACAAAACTTACTGCTCGCACAATCACTTTTAAATGTAACATCATTGCCACAGACTGACATTTGTATATTTTCAGCACACATCAGCCGCCCAGCATTTCCGTGTAGTGCATGGACTTTAGCAGTTAAGAAGTGCACTATATCACATGAACCAATCTTTGCACTGTTGGGTGTGTGCATGACATTATGTGAAAAGATTTAGATGTTAGGGGTACCATCAGTTGGGGTGCAGGGGCAGGCATGGGGGCATTTCTTCCAGGCAAGGCCTTTTCCCACCACTTTCCTCTGAGTCAGCTCCTGAACAAAGATATACAGTATACAGAAGCAATGTGCACACACTTTGGCCCCACTGCCCCCAAGTTTCTGTTTGCAACCACTTTTTACCTCTAGCAAATATGCATCACCATATGTGGACTGATGCTCAGTCCCTCAAATGAAAGTGGTCCCGTATGCTAGTAGCGAGCCTAGAGTGTGTGGTGGACATAGTAAGCACTGTACATTGGCCTACAAATATGAATATTGCATTTTGCTATAGAGGAGTTATTTTCAAAACTTCTCAGGCCTACAGTTAGTAGACTTGAAGTGTATAATCCATTTAATTCGGGCTTGGCTAGTTATATTAAGTGTTTTCAAAACCATTACTGGTATGTTGTAGAAATACAACCTCTGTTGGTGAGTTTTAATTGGGGGAAAAGTGGGCAATAAATGACATGTAAGAGTAGAAAATTGCGTGAATCTCTTTCATTTTACATGTTTTTTGACGCTATCAAGTTTTCTTTTGTAACATTCGTCAGAATTGTTGATGTTCAAAACTAAGGCCCATATCTTGGTGGGATACCAGTAGGGAGAAATTCTGTTAGGGGTGGCACCAGGATCTGTGACCAGGAGGGGGGGGGGTAGCAACGGCCAACCCAAAACCCTGACAAAGGCGATGAGTTGACAGAAGGATGAGGAATATAACAGTGTTGCGCTTCATGTGCCAAAAAACTATGTCTTTTTACAAAAAAAAATTGAAAATTTATTAGTTTTATGGAAGAAATTTTGAAAAGCTTGGATTTTTGATTTGATTGAATCACCATCTATGAGATGGTGATGTGTGTGTGTGCATGTGAATGTGATGCTTTGCTTATAAACACAATATCTCGAGATAGCAATGAGCGATACTTTTCATATTTGGTATATAGATTTGTCATGTTCAGAGGGAGAATCCTGTAACTTTTGGTGGAGGTCAAAGGTCTTTTGAGTTAACCAAAAGTTCAATTGCAAAAACCTTGTAAAATGCTTGTAAACATGATATCTCTAGATAGCAATGACGGACACTTTTTTGGATTTGTCATATTGAGAGGATTCGAAGAACACCATGGTTTTTGGTGAGGTCAAAGGTCATCTGAGGTCACCGAAGGTTAAACAGGGAATACTTATTGTCATGTTGAGAGGAAGGATCCTTTTGTTTTTGGTGGAGGTCATAGGTCATTTGAGGTCAACAGAGGTCAAAAAGCAAAATTTCCTAAGAAATCACAATATCTCATGGGATGAGCAGAAGTCAAAAAGCAGAAATTTCCAAGAATTCCCAAGATCTTCATCTGGAGTCACCAGAGGTCAAAAAGCAAAATTTCTCAAGAATTCCCAAGATGGTTATCTTGTATCTCCAGAAATCCAAAAGCAAAATTTCCCAAGTATTCCCAAGATTGTCATCTGGAGTCACCAGAGGTCAAAAAGCAAAAATTCCCAAGAATTTCTACGATCACCTTCTGGGGTCACTAGAGGTCAAAAAGCAAAATTACCCAAGAATTCCCAGGATCATCTCATGAGATGAGAAGAGGTCAAAGAGTAAAATTTCCCGAGAATTCCCAAGATCTTCATCTGAGGTCACCAGAGGTCCAAAAGCAAAATTACCCAAGAATTCCCAAGACTGTCAACTGGAGTCACTAGAGGTCAAAAAGCAAAATTTCCCAAGAATTCCCAAGATCATCATCTCGGGTCACGAGAGGTCAAAAGCAAAAAATCCCAAGAATTCCTAAGATCACCTTCTGGGGTCACTAGAGGTCAAAAAGCAAAATTACCCAAGAATTCCCAAGATCATCTCGTGGGATGAGAAGAGGTCAAAAAGCAAAATTTCCCAAGAATTCCCAAGATCTTCATCTGAGGTCACCAGAGGTCCAAAAGCAAAATTTCTCAAGAATTCCAAAGATGGTCATCTGTGTTCACCATAGGTCAAAAAGCAAAATTTCCCAAGAATTATCAGGATGGTCATCTGGGGTCACCAGAGGTAAAAGTGCAAAGTTTCCCAAAGAATAACTAAGATCGTCATCTGGGGTCACCAGAGGTCCAAAAGCAAAATTTCCCAAGCATTCCCAAGATCACTATCTGGGGTCACCAGAGATCAAAGAGCAAAATTTCCCAAAAATTACCAAGATGGTCATCTTTGGTCACCAGAGGTAAAAGTGCAAAGTTTCCCAAAGAATAACTAAGATAGTTATCTGGGGTCACCAGAGGTCCAAAAGCAAAATTTCCCAAGAATTCCAAAGATGGTCATCTGTGTTCACCATAGGTCAAAAAGCAAAATTTCCTAAGAATTATCAGGATGGTCATCTGGGGTCACCAGAGGTAAAAGTGCAAAGTTTCCCAAAGAATAACTAAGATCGTCATCTGGGGTCACCAGAGGTCCAAAAGCAAAATTTCCCAAGCATTCCCAAGATCACT
>WURT03141330.1:0-11216 GCA_009936505.3 Holothuria glaberrima | reverse complement strand
TGCTACTACGTGGTAATGCACAGGTGATGTTCCTGACGGCTTTTTTTTGAAGGATATACAATTTATTTAAATTTGTCGATGAACAGTAGGAAAGATAGGGCAATACAAAGCTAAGGTAGACGGATGTCATAATTTTTTTGGGGTAGTATGTGTCTTAATTTTAACAAAATTCCAATCCCTTTGGAGATTTGGTTTGAAATATGGGCATCATTATTCCCCCAGGAGAGATGAGCATCAATATGTACACCTAGAAATTTCGTACTATTAACCCTCTCCAGAGGGATTCAGTTCATAACAACATTAAAAGTATCAGTATTAAAAGTAGGCCTGCGATTATTGAACAAAAGATAGTGAGTCTTTTCTACATTAATAGACGATTTGTTTGAAGCAAACCAATCATGCAACTTTTGCAGCTCATTAAACATAACTGTTCTTTTCAAACTATTTAAATTGCTTTCAGTAAAAAATATGTTCGTATCATCAGCAAAAAGAACCAAGGAACATTTTTTCGAAATTTTAAAAATATCATTCACATACAAAATGAAAAGCAAAGGTCCTAAGATGGAGCCTTGGAGAACACCGCATTTTACAGTAAATTTGCTTGACCGTGTACCATTGAAAGCTGTTAACTGCTGCCTATTTGACAAGTAACCAGAAAACCAAGAATGCCAGTGAGCTGGACCTCTTATTCCTTAACGTGTGAGCTTATGTAGTAGAATGTTATGATCAATTGTGTCAAAGGCTTTGGAAAGGTCGAGAAATACCCCAATACAATGTTTTCTACTGTCTAAGGCACTGTATAGTTTATCAATAGCGTCGGTCAGTGCCAGTTCAGTAGAATGACCAGGCCTGAAACCATCAACCATGAATTATCATATCAAGATATGTTAATACATTGTAGACAGAAGATGGACCCTATTTTATTTTTAAAGGATTTTCTGAGGTCATCAGAGATGAAAATACGAGAATCTTGAAAATTTGCTTGTGCACCAGATATCACAAGATAAGACTGGCTGACAACTTTCATTCTTAGTATATAAATTTATCATATTGACAGAACGAACCCTTCATTTTGAGGGAAAAGTAAGCGGTCATTTGAAGTCGCCAGAGGCCAAATACCGAAAACTTGAAAATATGATATTTCACTTCAAGTATGATGGATACATTTCATACTTTTTCATGAAGAGAAAGAATAATATGGGATTTAATGGAGGTCAAAGCTAAATTGAGGTCACCAAAGGTGAAAAAATAAAACTCTCCTAAACTGAATATACAGTGGCCGTCCCTCTAGATGTTGTCGCCTCATGACCACCGACGTGGGAGGGATAAAATTTCGTGCCATTCCAAAAATAGAGAACAACATGTATTGCAAGCGTAACTCTGGTACACCCATTAGTAAATCCTGTTTTAATTACCTGTTTATGAATTGCAATCTTCGTCATTTTTAATGTCCAGCTTGCCAAAATCATTTAGAAGTACATGTGGGTCCATATCATGCGTGAAATTTTACACAGAGGGTGCAATTGCTAATTGATGTACAAAGCAGAGTCAACGAATTTGTGGAAAACATTAAATATTTACATACCTATTAATGTTTTGAAGATGACGTACTATGGGCATGGAGACTGGAGAGGGTCGTTTGAAGGACTCACAAAATTCCTTGCAACCCCTACCGGGACCACATTCGAGCTGCTGTATCATGGAATCACCGGCCGTTACTCTAAATTAGGCAATGATAGAAAATCGTGTTCAAATGTTGATTTTTGTCATTCCCTCGAAAGCACAGCCAATGTCATCAGTAGATATTAAAGTGCTTCGTTTGCATGCCCACAGGCTTTTAACTACCCAAGAGCTTCTGACGCCGACCAGAGCTTCTAAAAGCAGTCTCTTATAGGTACCGAGATAGTACAACAACATCAAACACTTTTTACACCATGCCAGCAGTCAAGGGCTTGCCCGTAGGCATATCAGGGAAGATATAGTTCGGTGACAATGGATTGAATATGGATTTGAAATATTACGAGCAAGAACTGTTTTCACTTTTTGGTGAAAATACAAAGCCATATGAGGTCCCCAAATGTGAACATACGGAAAGCTTGTAAACCGCTTAAAAATATATTATCTCAAGATAGCAATGTTGGATACTTTAAATTGGATATACAGATTTGTAACATTGCGAGGAAGTTTTTTTTTTTTTTGGTTTTGATGGAGATAAGAGATTATTTGAGGTCATCACGGGTTAAAACCGAAAATATAAACAAAAGTAAAGATACGAATAACGAATGCCTTTCAGATTTCTCATGTAGATTTATTGTATTAAGTGAAAGACCCGAATTGGGATTTGTAGCCAAGGTCATCTGAGGTCAGGAGACGTGAAAGTACGAAACCTTGTTAAACTGTTAGCTCAAGACTAGACATTAAACCGCATCTTTATATTAGGACGTTTTGCAACTGTAACAATTAAAAACGGCTGGCCCCTAAGTCTTCCCAGAATGTGGCAGCTGTAGCTTTTATTATCATGTGAATGTACAAATCCCCTACTCTATGTTTAGCTTTGTGTTACACCTGTTTTAATACACATCTTTAGAGAAGTACTTAATACACGGACAGATTAGCCCGAGAATTCAGAAGAGAGAAGGTAACACAAAAGCAGTGTCTGTGCCTTTTTTTCCCTACAAGTGCGTCAACCCATCGCCTAAGGAGTTGCCTTGTTCCCCTTTCTGTAAGCCCGCCGGCACATTATACAACCAACGGAAAGAGTTGTCTGAATGTTTGTACCATTTCAAAGATAAAGAACAACGTATATCTTTCAAAAGCAAAACTCTTGTAAATTCATAGTTCCGTCACCTGTGACTTATCATACTGTAAATATAAATTTTCCAAATTGAGAAGAAGAACCGTCTTGAGGCAGACGTTATTTAAGGTCACCACAGGTCAATAACCTTAAAATTCTGAAATATTGAAGTCTAAGTATCATAAATGTTTTTCGTACCTGGAATGTAGATGCTTATACTAACATACAAATTCGTGTTCAAAGGTAATCTGAGGTCAAAGGGGGGGGGGGGGTGAAGCTGCGAAAACCTCTCTACCTGAAGCATCTTATACTTGGATGCAACATGCTGATTACGAGATCCATTTCTGTTTGGTGGAGGTGTAAGGAGATTTGGATACACTGAAAGTCGTATAGTGAGGCATATAGATCATAAAGGGTATTCGTGAAGGATGTCATATATTTGGCATGTGAATGCACCCATATTTTGTTCAATAATTCAATTGCTTTTGGTGGCAGTCAAAGGTCATTTGTAGTCAATGAGGTTAAGTTGTGAAAACTTGGTTTACCCCTTTTAGGGATCTTATACGCAGTAGATGGATGACCGATGTTTTTTAAAAGAACCTACTGTTATTGATAGAGGGCAAAAGCCAAGTGAGGTCACCAGAAGTCAATTTGTGAAAACTTTGTAAAACATGATACCACAACAAAGATACATGATGAAACTGTTCTTCTTAAGGTTTGTAACATCCTCCTTCTCTGCCTGATTACATCTTATCACCTCAGGACGGAAAAGGAATCACACAACGCAGACACCTGATACAGTCAGCTTTCACATTTAAGTTATTGATTGTCAGTACCTGATCTACAAAAATACATAAACAAGTTACGTAATAGGTTTGGGCCAGCAGGCCAGTCAAGAATGTATTAGTTGGTTTCTTACGCAGTGTGAGCACACCGATAGAAAAGATCACTTGAAGGCACAGATCAGGTAACGAGGTCTGATACCAGATATACCCCATGCCTCCTTTGATCTGATGAGGTGTCTTTGTTGAAGTTTTAAGAAGGGCCATCACGGCATGTAACATTGAGGGATAAACCTCAGTGCTAGAAAACATTTTCTGTCGGCTGAGGAATCTCCAAGCCTTTTGGCTTTCTGTCGTGTCCTCTCGAGGTAGTAACCTCTTGAAAAAGGTTCAGGTCTCTGCTTCGAATAGTATGTATAGCTCCATCCCAGTATACTCGGTAGAAGGATATATTAGCCTAGACTAATACAATGTACTGCACGAAGAAAAGAGAACACATGTGAAAGACTTTTTTGTCGTGTACAAAGCTCAAGTAACATCTCTCCCAAGACTTCCTGAATCTGTGTTAAATACATCAACCTGGCTAGACCGTGTTACGGAAGTTGAGGAATTACTACTTAGCTTGCGTTTACTCACTCAGTACAGTCACTTATTGGGAAACTGGATTTGCTGTAAGAAGTTTCACATTCCTACAAGGGAACAAAACGACAAGGAAATGTGCGTATTTCATGCAACAAATTCAGCGTACCTTACTTGATTAAAGGGAGGAAGGGGGAACTAAAGGAATTAGCCTTCATTCTTTCCTCGGAATCATGTGCGGTATTTATTTTCCCACAAAGTAGGCAGGACTCAAGATTTACCCAAACAAAAGAGACTATATAGTAACAACATGGGTAATTAAAAAAATCTGGGTATTGAAAAAAAAGTAAAAAAGTTTAAATGATAAAATTCTGCATGATATGAAAAGATCACTACTCTTCGTATTTTGTAACCATATGACCAATATAGATCTTAGAGATCTGTCATGTATTAAAAGGTGGTAGGACTCTTGGGCGGTCTATCTTTCAATCCGTTAACATTTTCACCCATTTCCCACAAAATGTCAATTGAAATTAATAGTGATATAAGATGTTTTCGCTCCGTTTTTTGTGGCGTAATTAGGGTGGCGCACAGCTGCTGGTCAAGGTAATTTAAGCACATCTCCTGGTCTAGGTCAATAGGCCACCAATCAATAGGTGGGAACAGTATGATCCCGTTGAAGGATACTCGCAAGATATATGAATGAAGAGCAAAACTCTTAACACTATATCACGAGCTGCATGTGCGTATCTCGTTCGGTTTGTACAAATTAATAGCGCTCAAGGTTTAAGAGAAAACCCAGAACCTTTCGATTATAACCATTAATGGCTAGGTTGTAAAGCGTCCAAACTAGGTAAGGGAAGTTCTAAAGTCCTTTTCCATCCAAATTTCCTTTTTTACACTCGCCTATTATGTAATATTCATTCAAATTTTCACTACAATAGGTCTCATCAGTTAATAGAGTAGTGTCATTTTTTCTAAATGAGAAATTGCTTTACGAAAAGCTGTGGTCACTTATGACTAAAATTAAAGCACAGGCTTAATAATTAACAGAGGGTTTATTACCTTACCTGTGATAATCGTTGAAAATGGTCACGTGATCTCTCTGCTTCAGTTACGACAATGTTTAATCACAGAAGACAAGTATAAATGTTTTATCACTTGTCAATGTCATTCAGTGATTCTTTTTCCTTTTGCAATTTCATATCTTTAAGATCTTTCTTGAAGTAATCTTCACCATGTTAAGTTTTACCATTTGAAGGAAACTTTTAAGTATAATTACACTACAATAACTGCAGTCAAAGTAGCAGGGCTAAGCAAGCACTATGAAAATAAAAATATGAAAGGTCAGTCTTCAGGGAAATGTAAATCAAGACTTTATCAAGACTTTCCACCGTTGTCGGAATCATGAACGATATTACACCAGGCCACTACTATTACCATTTAACTAAAACTCACTTTTCAGTGACTAAGTCCATCTTTTTTTAATAAGATGTTGACAAATCTAAAGTCACATACTGTACAGTTTAGTATATTGATGCTTGAAAGCATCCTTTCCGAGTCACTTTTTTCACAAAACCTTTGTTGAAGATTTTTCATCTTCTTGATCCCTTTTCAAGTACATTAATTAAACCTCTCTCCTGGAATAACTGCCAGAGTTCTTGGTTCAGCTGTACCTTATCTGTGATTTTGTTTGCTGAGAGACGTGTGTATCACCATAGTTTGCACTTGAATTCACTAAGTCTGCCATATTAAGATTATTAAGTGCCTTAACCGGTGTTCAAGATAACTGTGAACTTCCACCCTTCTTCAGAGGAATGCAATAAAAGATTTTCCAAGCTCATTAATTCCATCAAGTGCTGCTTTATTTATATCCGGCCGATGCAAAACTGGTATCAAGATAAGATTTTTAAAAACAAACATTCTATACCTATACATGTTTAGTTATCTGCCCTTTCCACCTAAGAAAGGATTTTCAGCGGTTCTATATTCTACTGTGTGTCCAATCGCCCATCCCAGTGACAAATGGAACAATTTTGGAAGATTTTGGACGACGGTTTTTCGTCATAGAATTTCGTTCTACACTTTTAGACAGTTTGGTAGGAAAATCACTGCTTTTGGAAGATTTTGCAGTGTTACGAAGACAAGAATGTCTTGTTGCGCAATCAACGGACTGTTTCACTATGAAATGGGGATTCCCTACCCCAAGTATTGCCAGTTACAGTTGATAGATAAAATAATTCAGTTGCTTGTTTCATACCATTAAGTTACCTTGAAGGCTATTAAGGACCATATTTTACAATGGAACAGTCCAGGCTATAATACTAGAATGCATGACTGACTCTCACTACTTTTAATGGTAGGTCGATTTCGAAAGATTTTGGACGGAATCGTCCAAAAAAGCAGTAATTTTTCGTCACTTTTTTCACTGGGCAGGGTCTGGAAAAGGACATGAAAAAGGTTAGATTAAGCCTTACTATTTCATTTATGATATTATTTCAAATGCGACTTGAAGGAAAAATCTCAACAAGAAGAATTGTCGTGAACACAGCAAGACGATACAAAGAGTACCATTACGATAGCCTGAACACAATAGTATAAGTTTCCTGTGGCCATGATTTACTCAGGCTGCATTTAGTAGTATTGGAAATAGAGAAGCAAGTAACTAATGTGGACTTTCTGCTAGCGGGATCTCACAAATTTGTCTGTAATATGAACTAAGAATATACCCTATGGTAAAACTGAATTGCAGCTGGGGTAGGTCACAAAAGAGGGGAACTGCCATGCCCCGTAGTCTATACGTACAAATAAAGGCGTCTGTGTCACAACGGAACTTACTCAAAGTTTGAGTCAATTTTCGACCTCATTGAGTCAATTTGACACATACTTTAAGTAATATCCCCCGTGACCACTTAAGGGGGTACAATTAATCAGTGTGTTCAGCTTGTAATATTTCCATGTTTTGTTTAACTGACCGATGTTTTTAGTTGTACTGTTGTAACAGAAAAAGAAATCAGCAGGACCTAACTTCTCAATATCTTGGTGGATGAAGACATCTCTTTGTAAGATACTTAAACACAACTTCATTTCACTCTCTTGATTGAATACAAATTTCAACGTCTAAGGAAGAAATCTACACCTGAGAAAGAAATCAACAAGCAGTGTGCCGCAGATTTTGAATGAACTTCTCATAGCTTTAATAAAAATGGAAACATCCTGTTTAACATTATCAAAAAACTATTTGCTTTAGTTCGTAGTTGGTCTGTTTATAATGACTAACCCTGACAGACGGCGAAAAATATTGCTGGATATCAATAAATCATGTTAGCAGTGTAAATTTCAGCAGGAGCGTTATTTCCACATGTATAATATGGTTCGGTGGGGCCGGACCATATCTGCTGGAAAATTTTCCTTCCATTTTTTATAACATGGAAAAGAGGCCATTTGATAATCTCATTAATTAGTATTTTATTATCACTAAATGTTTCTTGTTAAAAATAAATAAACTTTTTCCTACTGGAGATTACATCTTTTAAACCACAAAAGTGGGATATATTAGGGTGAGTGCTAGTAGTAAAGTTGAAGAACTGTGTTGAGATGCTGATTAATCTAACTTCAAATGTGTTGAGAGTACACTTGTTTATATTGCATATCGTCGGATATGTTGAAGTCAAAATAAGAACAAAGTTTTTAACTCTCTCATATAAGTCACTATACAAGCTTTTGTCAAAATTGAAGTTACATTCCTGGTTACAAAATCCTGCATACCGGGGTGTGTATACTTGTAGAAAAATGAGGGGGAATTCCAAATCAAGGATACAAATACTGATCAAAGGGCGATCTTGACAAAATATAGAGGGGTTGGTAAGAAAGAGCAGGTCAGTGTGTGATGATACTGAGATCAAAAGTCGAATTGTACCCCTAGTCATTTATTAATCATTTCGGGAAAATATAGTAATTTATTCTCAAATGTGGATATCGTGCCTAGTCGGTGCAATACCTGAACTGACGAAGGTAATTCTACTTTTCCTTCCCAAAAAGCATCTTTGATTGTAAAAAAAAAATGGACAGATTTGGGGAAAGTCAAAAATTCATTTTTTGACTGGTTTTGAAATTAAATATTTCCAGCCCACCACTTCAGGGGAAATTTGAGAATGAATCGGCCTTTCCTTTCCTGCAGATATCTTTATTTCCATTAGTTCTAGTTATGATTGTAAGGCCTACAGAATCCGGAAATCTACATATCAGCAGTTCTTTCATTTAATTTTCGCTGGTAAAACCCATGCATGATCGCCTCCGCATGGCCTTTAGTAAGTTTGTAGTCCTGATTATGTGAGGTACTCGCTCTCTTAGTGCCACGGAAGAAGGGTTGGGAAGAGAACTTCTCCCCTTTCCATAAGTAGGTCGTAAAATTAAGTTGAAATGAAAGAGAAGCAATTAGAGCTAAGATAAATCAGGAATAAATTTTAATACAATTATTAAAAAGTTAATTTAAGTCACTCGTAATAATAACTGCAGTTTTAGTTGTTTTTCAATTGTAACGCTTCATCCGCACCCAGCATAAACGTTTGTCACGTTAGTCATTTTGTTGGCTCGTTTTAGTACAATTGCTGTTCTAGAGCGGCATCCCTACTGTCCCTTCCTCGACCATGCTAAATACCCAGTATCATCCCAGTCAAGTCGTCGGAGTTAGTCTCTTATATAAAAGATGGTCAATGTATAATATCTGGTCCGCCAGGCGTGAATTCAATGTCATAAATAAATTATTTATTCTAGTACCCTCACTTTTTGACACTACCTCGGAGCTCAACCCTACTGGTATCCCGAATAATTGCCTCTGTGCCCTACCATGGCGCCACGTGGGTTCTTTGACCTCTATCAACTTCTTTAGCCCCTCGACTTTTTCGGGGTTGGATTATTTCAATCTCTTTCCCACGGGCAAATCCTGGCTGAGCGCTAAACTGAAATGCCACATTAAGTTTGAAACATTTTTGATGTCCCCCCCCCTATTTCCATAAAACTTTGGCTTTTAGTCATTAGTTGCTACCAGAAAGTTGAAAGCAGTAAGATAACAACATGATATGTTAGGATTGATAACAGATAATTATTAAAATTAGTGATTTTTATTTGCTGGGTAGTTTAAAGGTCAAAATGTAGGCCAAAGATCAAATTTGCTTAATTTTTGAGGAAAAGTGTGCGCCTACTCCTTTTAAATATTAGGTCTGATCAAGTTCATAGGTAAAATATCAAGAGATCAAATGCTAAAATTGGTTTTTAGCAATTAATTCCATCTGCATATCAGTATGTTAGAAATAGATCAAATGGAACCTCATGATATGTAGAGAGGTGATAGAATATACTTTTAATAGTAGGCTTCATTCTAGTTGCTAAAGTTCGACATTCTTCTTTCAAAGATATAAAAGATTTAATTAATATTAAAAGAATTATTACAATTTTTCATATTTTTCTTCCTTACTGTGATTTTAGGAGCCCTGTTCAATTTCAATTTTTTTACTCCAACCAGTTTGTTTCGGATGTTCAGCGTGTACTGAATGATACAGACGTGGTAACAAGTACCACTTAAAAAGCACAAATGAATCCACACGCCTGCGCAGCATGGAGTTGTGCCTTGCATCATGGACCTGTACTAGCTTCATGGCGAACTTTCTGGTCGTTTCCATTTTGACGTGACTCCTAAGATATATGTGATATAACATACACGTCCTAAATCTATCTTCTTAGGATTTGCCACTTGTTTCTAGTTAATTGCTTTAGTAGCACACTTTTCACTTGTCCTTAGGGTAATAATATCCTCTTAAGGTGAATTGAAGGAAACAATAACACCATATTGTGTCAAGAATTCTGATTTATTATAGCGCTTATACTATTTGCCATTTCCTCTGTTGTGGCCAGCCACTTGTAAGTCAATGTTGTCTGTCTATCAATGCGTCAAAACAACATAAAAGTCATGTAACTTTAAAACAATTTGTTGATAACCTTACTTCCTTTCGCGTTAATGATTTGTGTTGTAGTGTAATACAACTAAATGCAAGATTAACTGAAGTAACAATGCCATGTTGAACAAAGGAGAAATGGTCGCGGAAGTTGAACTGAACACCGACGTCGGTTGACGAGTCTAAAAGTAAATATGTTGCAAGTTTTGTTACTTCAATTATACCATTTTGATCTCTTTTATCCTGCACAGGGAGAACGATACGTCAGTGAATGAAATGTAGGAATAATTTAATATTATGACTTGTTTTCAATGGCCCTGTTTTTTTTTTACTTTTTTAGTTCTTTGTTGTAAATATTTTTGGTCCAGCACTAGGTATTCTTGAGGGAAGGGTAACTTTCCTTTCGAACGAAGCTTGGGGAAAATTGAGTAACATTTGAATAAAGTTATGAATGTGAACACACGGTCTTGTCTATAGGTTTCTTACAACTGAAAAATCAAGGATGCCCAGACTACAACTGATACAGCACTTTGCAATTTGAACTAAAAGTATGTCCAGCAGCAGGATTGGTCTGAGAGGAAGATTTTATGGACCGAGGAGTATGAAGGCCGGCCCCTCTCCTCACGAGCCCGTGGTCTGATTTTTAGTTGTCATGTCACCAGTCAGGGAGGTCGTAAAAAGCAACTCCCTGCATCAACACAACAGACCCACGGAAAACATTCGCATGTACGTACAGTCGAACACTAACAGCTAATTACCATGTTTTTTTCTTCATGGATTTTAAACTGTTTCTTTTTGACGTATTTCATACACAAATTTGTGAGTACGCAAAAAACGACAAAGCCCGGGATGTTTCTTTATGCCTACCAATGATATTCAGTATTTGCAAAGGTTAATTTGTAGTTATCTCAATAAGTAAAAAGGTAAAAACTTCGGGGAAGGGTAGCAAGGATCGCAACGGCGGGGCGGCAGACATTGCATTCTTAAGACCCAATTATCATTTCGAAGAACGGCTGTATAAGAATGATAGTAATAATAATTTGTTCTTATATAGCGCTTTACACTAACGATAAGTCTCAAAGCGCTTCACAAATATTACCCCTGATC
>WURT03141308.1:0-11217 GCA_009936505.3 Holothuria glaberrima | reverse complement strand
ATCCTATTTTTGTAATGTACATTGCGATCAGCGCCCGAAATTCAAAATTGTGTGACGTCACCTGAGCGTAATATATTCTGGTGACCCCGAGGTCAGCTTTCCAACTGTCCGGTTTAGTGAATCCGAAAATTGAAAGCATAGTTCACCGGATTTCTCCGACACTGTAATTATATCGACAATGAAATCGTCTCTGTTACAAGGTCAACACATTTCATGGCATACACGTTCCAACTGTGAAATACGATATTATGCTCCTTAATTTTACGTAAAGAAACAGTTTCGACGCAATATAAAGTTGGAATGTTTCTCTTACCAGTTGCATCTCTCCCACAAAGGATAAAGATATCCTCAGCTGGACATGATCCGGAACTAATTTGAAAAGTTCCAAATAGATCTTTCTTGAAGCACAGAACTTGGTCAGTAATGTTGTTTGCTACTGCTATGATTCCTATGTAAGCTGCATCCTCGGGAGTATGCCAAATGTAAGATAAGTAGTATTCTAACTGTGGCAGATTTGACACCAGGAAGTGAAGTGAAGCTGTTCCTCCATCATTTGGACAAAGATCGATAACTTCATTCGTGTGTAATAAAGGAAGAAGCTTTACACAGATCTCCCCGAAGAGATGGTATCCAATGTTACAGGCTGCAGTGAGATAAAAACCAAAGGTTGATGATTGGTCCAATTTTTTATTTGGAGATAAGATAAGTTTAAAAACATCCCATGAAGTTTTATACTTTTCGGTTTATACTTAGTGTAGATCTTTGTTTGCACAAGCGGAGTATACAACAGTCAGCCTAGTTTAGATTTGCATTCTCTTGTATCTTTATTAATAAGTGGTTTCTTTCAAATAATGTGACAATATGTTTGTTACTGATTGAATAAAGTCATGATGCTAAATATTTTTGAATACTTTGACTTTTGTGTCATACATTTCTGTTTTTGCAAAATATGAAAGACATTTTCAAGAGAAATAAGACAAATTTTGTAACATTTTACAAGAAAAAGTTGGACGAAGTACTTCATGTTGTAGTTAAAGATTCAGCCTACCCTGATATCTCAAATTCATGGGGGTGTAGACAGCATACGAGTCATCTGAAATTGGAAAAGAAGTCAAATTGTCAGATATTACTGTCGTGTCATAGGGAGACACTCATTAACGTCGCAAACATTAATGTTATGATACTAAGAAATTTAATTAGGCAATGATTACATCAGCATCTTGTTTCTATATCTTTTCATAAAACCCAATATATGGGGCTAGTAAGAGTTAATCAGACGATTTAAAGCAATAATAGTTTCACGTGTTCCTGCTTATTTTTCAACCAAGCCTGAATGAAATGGAGAACATAAGAATTTTAATACCAGAAGAATTCACCTGTATCAGTAGGTGGTTTGGCGCATATGAAACTATCGGTGGTTGTTTCAGCACATGGAATATCAAACCAGTTGTCAGTAGTTTTAAAACTTCTCATTTGAATAGCAGTGCAGCCTTCTGTTCTGCTTCCTTCTGGTTGTATGCTAAGGTAATCACTTAAAAGAAAAATAGTGCAAAAGATTGATGGTAGAAGGTAATTTTATTTCTCATGTTTTTAATTGCCTTGCTTTACCTCTTAATAATTATTTTTAAATAAGGAGGTAGGTCTCAATCAGCACTTTTACCTGCAGGAAGACAGCGTCAGTTTCTGTATTATACTCCTACATAAAAATTCTCTAAAGACAAAATGCTTTTTAAATCCAGAGTATCTTCAGCATATGGTGAATAAAACTGTTGAAAAATGTGACACCGTATTTTTTCGGCAAATTTGTAAATTAAATGAATGTCTCGAAATGTAAAAAGTTACTTTGACCTCTATACACAATCCGCATGTTAACGGGAATTATATTCTCACTTCTGTGTTTGTATCTTAGGTCTTGTCAATTTTTTCATACGAGAGAATATTGTTTGCCAGGTAACATCTTAAGAGAATGTGTTTCACCACAAAATAGCTGAGTATTCGAAGATGCACAAGTCACGTTTTTTTTTTTCAAAAAAACAGCCCCTATATAATGAAATGTCCCATGGAACCTTTTCTTTTACTATGACGCATCCGCAAACTCATTATGAGTGTATTTTGTTGTTGCGTCACAATGCTTGCAAGGTTTTGTTGATGCGACTTCTGGTCAAATGATCGAATCAGTATGAATTCAACAAAACAACGGTAACCAGATTCTTTTATGCAACACCCATTACAATCAAGCTCCTAGGCAACTTGCTAGTCTTGTCAAGTTTCTGTAATTTTTAGCATAACAGATGAGTCCTCAATAAACAGTTAACATGAATTCTTAGTGTGTCAGACCAGGAAGCTCTCTTACAGCTCCCTGGTCAGACATTCACTTGCACTACCATGGTCTGAACGTGCGACAAAGGACGTGATGAAGCAGACAGTGTGTGACACAACTGAGCACAGTAAGAAATAAGTGAAAATGTATGAAAAGGCACGGTGCTGTGAGCAGAATATCAGGACTTTTGCTTGACACAACGAATTAATTTCTAATTGGTTTGTTTGTTAAACTTTGCCCCTTTTGACACATATAACAACTTGAATAGTTTTTCCTACGTGCACCCAAATTTGAGACGTGTCGATTTAAGAGGGAAAACCTGTCAGGTGGTTTCCTATAACACATGCGTTGCCTCCAAACGGTCATTCATCTTTTTTCTTCTATTGCTACTACATGGAATTATGCTTATTCACACGTGGAACTCCACAGAGCCTTTTGTAAGGTTATATCAAATGCATACACTACGTATAAGAGTTTGTCATTCCTTTGGGATGAAAAATCAGAATCTTTTACACGGTTTCTACATTTTGGACTTTTGTGACTGGAAATGATTTTGACTTCAATAAAACTTATCTAGATGCATCGATTTTTAGTCTAACTGAACTAAATGACTAAGACAAATTTGCTTACATATCACGGTAATATAGAAACCTCCCTAAATGACATACTAAACATGAATAGCACGAGATATGCACAATTCTAACTCACTATTTCCGTGAATACCAGTCAGTATAGCTCAGTGGACTTCCGTCAGTCCATCTGAAATCATTCACCTCAGGATCAAGAAAGAGACCTAAAAACCACAATGTGAAAAAATGTAAGGGAATAAAATAACGTCACAAAAGTGTTTTATGCATTGTTAGTTACTTTAGGTGTAATTATTTATCACAATACTCGTCCTCCCACCTTCTTTACCATTCGCAGAAAGAGCTATCATTGTATCATGTACATCTTTTCTTAATAATGTAATACAAGTAATGTATTTCAAAGATGATAGTCACGTATCTTTAGTCATGTTCAACGACTCCATTAAAGACATGATAATATCGTGTTATTCCATACAGTAACTCTGTTAGCAATAGTAGTAAATTGTCTGGTTCTTCAGTGGTAATAAAACATCTCACTTTTAAATGTCAGTTTCACATCTCAAGCCATTTAACATGGTTACTGCATGGAATGTAAGGTGGGATGATCCTCACCGATATAAAACGATGTTGGATTGTGGCTTCCATTGAGGATAAGACTATGAATAAAATTCATTTCTGCTTTGTTTCTAATTGAAACAAGGGAAGATGACTCAGATGCATTCAGACAAGATGAAAGAGCCTCTGTCCATCTTAAAAAAGTGTCCTCACTTCTGATAATGAAGCAACGCTCGTCAAAGAGGTGCCAGCCATCAGGACATGTATTACCTGTAAAGGACGTAACACAAATCAATGCATTATTAAACAAATACCATTGATGGCTGTAGCTTTGTAAGCAAACAGTGAACAACTGTAAAACAAGAGAGAATGTAAATTGAATAAATATATTCTTTGCGTTTAATCGTGTTGTTTTAAGCTGATTAGTAACTACGGTAACTTGATAGCCAAATACAAGTTCTGTTTTCCTTTTCGCTATCTTAATAAACGTTATTACAAGGTACATGTTTGAAACGCACCTGCGAGTTTTTCATCATTGTTGATACTCATTAAAGCAAATTCTTAAAAATCCTGAGTTTGTAAAGCGTTTATTGTTAATTATAAGATATATGTGAAATAGATACCTGAATCACTGCTCAAAACAAAAGGAGTTGATGAAACGAATGCTTTCTCTTCGTAAACAGCAAGAAAATTACCACGAAGTTGTGAAATTTGTACGTCTATGGCATTTTTGTCTGATATATAAACAGGCAATTGATCATATGCTCCCCCACAGAACTGGACCTCTCGACTCTCTTCTTGAATCAGCACAAAGTTACATGCAGGGGCGTCTTGTACGTTGATGTCAATGAATTGGAAATATATGAATGACTTCGGGGATGTTGTAATCCTCCACAGACATATCAGCGTCTCGGAGAGTAGAACTGGATAGTTTGGACTGGCCAGGTATGCACGAGGAAAGTTGCACTCTGTGACGCTACAAATGTCTTCAACACCTTCTTTTGGCTCCAGTCTACATCCTGGGGTATCTGCAGAAGAGACAAATGGTAATTTTAAAAAAGTAGGGTATGCCTTCAGAAAGTCTAACAATATATACTATAAAAATGAGGAGTCTATTGCGTCCATTATATCATTTTTATAATTATACATACGTCCATTTATCTCACTCATAAACCTAATTCCGTACCACTTTTTTTCATTTTAAAATCTTTATATGTATGTATTTCGTCTTAAGTTTTTTAATCAAGTGTCTCACAAATTACAAGTTTTTTGCAACTTTTAGGACGGTATAATTACTCTCGAAATTTACAGCATTCATGACTGCACCATTTTTTACCAAGAGGGGTGCATTAACAGCATGTCGTAAAATGATACATGGGCTGTATCTAACTTAAAAACACCCGCCAACTGAAGGACTGGAAGGACATTCCTAGTTGGTAAGCAATGTAACGAGTCATATCCTTACAAAATTCATTCTTTTAACGTAACAATCTCTTCAGCTGTTTCAGTTTCTGTATGCTGTTTTCGGTAACCTCTACAATAAACTATCACAGTTCACTAAACTCGAAGTGTGGATAGGAACGAGTATGCACAAGTGAGTTCAAGGTGATTGTAGTTGACAAAACTAATGAATAGAGAACTACCAACAAAATTAAATAATTATTGTTATGAAATACTTTCCAAAGCAGTATCAGCATTAATTTCTGAAATTTATTGGATAAAATTTCATAGAGAATTGACAATGAATACTGAATTTAATTCATGCCAAGAAGACACCACAGAACTGACGGGCAGAGGCGTATATATAAATGAATTCTCGGCGCTCAGAGACCGACTTTTGATTTTCACAGGGTGTGTCACACCCCATCCCCCCGTATTCACGCCCCTGCTGACGGCTATAGATTTGCCAATGGACAGGAAACAATTGCTATTACCTTGCTAAATTTGCCAATTACTGTTGACGTTATTATTTGAACGTCTCAGGTTTAACTGAAACTGGGTGTATTTTAACATACTATTCTTGAGAAACACACTTTTAACAATTTGATTGACAAATGAGATGAACAATAGGTGGATCAAAAAAGTTTCAGCGAGAGACTTGATAATAGCTTGTTTATGTTACCAAGGGGTGTTAGGCTGATTTTATCGTGTCTCTAACTACTATATAGCAAACCAGACTACTTTGCAGAATTATAGGGGAGACTTCTGTTCAAGGACAAAACGTATGGTTCCTCTACAACCTGAATTTTCACAATCACTGGCGTAGGAAGCCGTTTGAGACTGGGGGTGTCCCCCTCCCCTTTGGGAAAATTTTGCATTTTTGAGGGACCTCAGATGAAATTTGGTGCATCATTTTGGACTAATTTTAAGGTAAATCACTGCTAATGTTTGATATTTCTTGGAAAATTTTTGGACTTTTGAGGTGCCATAGATGCAATTTGGTGCAAACTTTTATACAAATTTTAAAGTAAATTAGTGCAAATTTTTGACATTTCTTGGAAAATTTTTGGATTTTTGGGGGGGGGGCCATAGTTGCGATTTGGTGCATCATTTTGAAAATATTTTAAGATAAATCAATGCAATTTTTTTACTACTCCTTTGGAAAGTTTTGATATTTGAGGTTCCTTAGATGCAATTTGGTGCGTCATTTTGGAAAAATTTCAAGGTAAATTACTGCAAAATTTCGACATTTCTTAGTCCTTTAAGAAATTTTGTGATATTTGTGGGTTCTAAGATGAAATTTAGTGCATTATTTTGGACAAATTTTAAGGTATTTCACTGCACATTTTGAAATTTCTTAGTTCTTTAGGAAAATTTTTTGATATTTGAAGGTCCTTAGATGCAGTCTAGTGCATTATTTTGGACAAATTCTATGGTAAATTAACGCAAATTTTTGACATTTCTTATAGAAGAGACAAATAACGGGTTTTAATGCTTGGAAAGTGGGGGCTAAAGCATACTTCAGCCCCCCACAAATTTCGCCGGGGGCGAGCCCCCCAGCTCCCCGCTTCCTACGCCCTTGTTCATAATACATCCTTGTTGAGCTAGAGAGGATAGTTTTGGAACTGCCTGGTGAGAGTTTTAGTCTTTGACTAAATATGTTTTCGCTGAAGAGATGTGTTCGTTGGAGTGAATGACTCTTGATCCTGTAGAAAAAGCTTATTATATTTTTTGAATGATAAAATGTGGCAAACAAAGTAAAAGGTATTAAAGATACCCGAAGTCTCGTATACAGCCTCAAAGCCTCCAGATTGCTGATTCAGTCCTGTTTCATATGAAATGATTAGTCTATTTGTCTCCGAAATGGTCCAAGCTTCTGACTGTTCACACAAGGAGCTGAAAGTCGTTTCATCCAGTAAATGCGAATTGCGAAGTTTCCTTGAAAATACCTTAATTAAATAGTTTGGAATACAAGGAACGATAACTTCTTGGAAAGTTAGTTTGACAAACGACTCTCTTGGTAGCTGTATTGTCCAAACACACGAATAATACGGTGGAAGAAACTCGGGAAAATTAAAGGTTTGCAGTTGGCCTTGTGGGTCTGTAATGTTAAGCCCACTGGATTCGCAGTAAACATTGCATTTCTGTATGGAACATTCTAAGAGAGAAATAAATAGGAAAAATGAAGTAACTTGGATTTATTGTCATAAGTAAAAATAAAGTGTAATTACACTGTTGGTCCAAATAATTTTAAGCCCCTCCCCTAATGATAAAATGATTTCCGTCGCTGAAAATTTTCTGTAGAAATTTTTGGCTTGTTTGTACTAAAAAAGTACACTGCAAGCACTGCTTTATGATCTGATATGAACAACGTTTGCAAACGAGTGACAAGACCACATGACTGGCGGGACAAGTCATGCCACACTACTGAAGATTTGCAGTATGTGCCTTGCAAAACCACAGAACACACTTTATGAAGAATTGTAACATTATATCAGACTCAATGCAGTCTGCAACTGTGAGGAAAGTGCTGACTTGGGCATTATAAAGTATTTATACAAGAACTTTACACAGAGTGATCATCAAATTACCAGGAGCATTGTCCTGGGAAACTTCAACTGGATGGGGTTTGTAATATGATATAGCCTACCACACTAAGACAATAGAAAAGTGAGGACAGAAATTCAATATCTTAAGGAGGCTTATTCAGTCTTTACCGAGTCATCGCCTGTCTGCATGGGCACTGTGCAATGCCAAGTAATTATCTGTTTCGTTTCGTGATAGGTTATTACCACTGATTTCTTATACATATGACCATAGGATCATGTGACCATTAGGGTCGCCACCGTTCGAACAAATTTACGCTTATCAAAATGGCAACCGGGCTACTATCATTTGTCCAATTTGACGATTAATCTTAAACATTTTAGACAAAATACAAACATAAATGGAAGACCATTATCACAGTCCTTCAATCCGATTTTTAAATTTGACCTAAACTTTCATTCTCTCAAAAGTATTGCGAATTTCTCGCAAACTCAGGGTCCATATTGACCACTTGAGCGAGTCAAAACTTTTACAAACACGACCTGGCGGGTAGCCATATTGTTAAGCCTAAACGTGTTTGTATGGTGGCGAAAATCTACGCTTAGGATATTTGCGCAGTATGCTCTGTCTATATTTATAAGAAGTCCATGGTTATTACGCAAAACCGTGGAAATATATTATCAATCAGAAAATTTATCATTTCATTGTAAAACATCCATGTGAATCTTAGGACGATCTAGTAATTTTGTTTCAAACCAACGAGGCCACTTGGAAAGCATAGTGTTACATAAAGACCCTTTCCCTGGGTAAGGAGAGAATCAAATCAAGAGGGACTTTAACAAAGATTACAAACTGCCAACCGTGGTTTACCTGCTGGATAGTAAGTCTAGTACATTGTGATATACATAGTGACAATACATATAACTTTCAGATACAAAATAACTAACTTTAACATTTTTACATCACGGAAAGATATTGTAATAGATAACATTTGTGTATCTTTAAAGAAAGGATATCGTGGGTATAACTGTGTACGCCAAATTCATCACTTATATACACATACAGCAGCATTGTTTTAGTGCAAATATTGAGAAAACATGGCTAATTCTATAAAAAAAACTACTTTAAACCTTATTGCTAGAATTTTACTTAAGCTGGATAATTTGAGACTGATAACTTACCTCTTCCTTCATACAATAGCTGCAAAGTGAGGTATCTTGGAAGGTTACGTCGAAGTTGTCCGATTTCTAACGTTAATGTAACGTGGTTTGTAAGGGATTCCAAGTTAAAACCAAACAAGTTTCCGCAATATACTCCCTGCATATTTCTCTCTCCTGACATGAAGTTCTCCCATAATGTCAGTTTGTCAAGACACGTCCCATCATCTTCGTTTAAGCGCAGAATGATGTTAACAAAGTATATTCTGTGTGTGAGCAAATAGTAGCCATCGGTCTTCAAAAGTTTTATCACTAATTTTTAAAGAATAAATGACAGTAGCCCCTTAATATATCTTCTCACGTTTCATCTTAGGTATAACGTTTATGCCAAGTATGTAGGTATGTAGGTATGTAGGTATTTAGGTATGTAAATATTAACCCCAAAGGTTTAAACTTCAAACCGCCTACCATGCAAGGGCGGCGCTCCCCATTGTAAAAAAAACTGATTTCCAGTTAGGAACATTTTGCGATTTCATGTGTGAACCTTCAAAGGCACCATACGTATATAATCCCCGACCAGGCAGATCAGACAGAAACTCAGAATATGAGAATACCCCTACATTTTACCTGTTTCAAGAAAGTTAATTTCCCAAAACTGTTTTAGTGAGTTACCATTGCAGAAACACGTCAAGATTGTCGAGGTTCCAGGTCCCTGTCCCGCAGTCAAGCAGCTTAGCTCTGAATGGGGCAAATCCTAGTGGTACTCTTGACATATGTGAGGGATTTCTACCTTCAAATTAAGAGTTAAAAACCATAAACAGCTCACATAAAGTTACTGTTTAGTTCAACCAATGAATTTTTCTACATTTGATAACATTTAAGTGATATTGCCACAGTTATCAAAGGTAGCTTCATTTTCCTACCTCACAATTTGGTTGTCCTGAATTCTTATATCCAGGGAAGCAGACGTCATTGAGTCATACCAGGGAGGCAAGCCGGCCCAGGTCAGATACAGTGTGTTGTCAGTTAAAGAGTAGTTGTTACAAATTCCAGATGTATTAAATCTGAAGGTTTTAGGAAGGTCACCTTTTGAAAAATAATGAAATACATTTTTCAAGAAATTGTTCGCAGGCTTTCGTGCAAAATACAATATAAGGGCGATAACATATTTATTTACAAGATAGTTTGATTTAAGACATGGGAGAATACTGTTCAATTAGATTGCGGGTCTCCAAATTTTGGAAAATAAGGTTGACAAGTCTTAAACTACGATGCCCAGGACCATCCCTTATTAAGTCATGTTTTGGAGACTTTCTTTCTAATAAGACGTATCAATTACAGCTTTGTTCAGTGAAGTGTAAATGAAGGTCGCTTAAGGGGCCATTTAGGACCCAACCATTCCTAATGTCACCAAATTCTGCACTAAACCTTTCTTTCCCGATTTTGTAAATTATACGCCGGCTCGCTCCCTAAATAGTGGCAACTGTAGTAGACATAGTATTTTGCGTCACCAGTTTGTACATGTTACTAGTTATGTGAATGCTGAAGAGATTTATGATTTTGTGTTGTGTAAAAACAGGTCTAAATACAGCATTCAGAATACAGCATTCTCAATAACGCAAGGCCAAGGGTGACAGAATACCAATTAAATGGCAGTACCTCACCATTCGACATTTTCATAAGTTCAATTAGTGCACCTAACCATTGTTCTAGTAATGTGACTAAAATATAAAATAAAACAAATACCCATGGTGACGGAAGAGCTAGAAAGCAAGTTGTCAATAGACAATGTAAGTTTTCGGCACAAAACCTGGCACTAATTCATTTAATTACAAGAAAAACATGCATATTTACCCAAAATGCAAGCAAATGTGTAGTTTGTTCTGCAACCAACTATAACTACCTCCACTTCATTAGACTCAACATCTATTTCAGCAATAAAACAACGGAAATCTTGTGGATCTTCTCGTTTAATCCAAACTCTGTTTGTTGTAAACTTTCCCTTTATAAAAATTAAAATAATTGTAGCAACATAGATCACGTATTTCATCATTACACTGAGTAATGTAATTTAAGGGTGGGCTTCATTGCATTGGCCCCAGGGAAACGTTTCTAACTCTCTGGTGTCAAAATGTACGAAAAATTCCTTTTTTAGTGTTCGATGACACATTGCAATACATGAGAGACAAATTAGACCGTTTTTCTGAACCTGATTATCATTCACTATAGACTAAGTTAAAAGGCTGAATCCTCCGGAAATCACACAGAACCGCTACAAGGCTTTTGAATACTTATGTACCTAGCAATCGATGGTATGTAAAACTACCAAGAAAACATAGATACTAGTCCAAGGGTGCAAAAAGCAGATGAAACATAAGCTAATATTAACAACTTTGAAAACAACCTTACGGGTCGTGTCAAGAACAATTCACAACTCTACCAGGTAGGCTATTGGTCACATTACTGATTAAAAAGGAACCACCTCAGTCAATTTCTTATACATCCGTGCATCGCACTAAGATCCCTTCAACCGCTTGGCCAGGTCGAAAACGCGGAAACGCGGAAATCGCGGAAACCGCGGAAATCGAAAAATCGGGACGACCGTCCAACA
>WURT03141297.1:0-11218 GCA_009936505.3 Holothuria glaberrima | reverse complement strand
ATAAATTACATAGCAAATCATTTTAAAGGGGAATATTGCGTTTAAAAGGCACATACAGAAAATACCTTTTATCATTATTAAACTATTTAGTCTTACCAATAAACTGTAGCAGTAGCTTTATCTCCTCAAAATATTATGCTTTGCCATGAGTAACGAATGTTGGATCATTTGAATTTTTGAAAGTTTGGGTGAACACATTATTTTTGTGCGACAAATAACCAAATTTCTCCCTGTGATATCCCTATTTCTTGAAAATAAATCTACCTTACTGCCTCATTTTGCATTGTCGATCATTCTGTATCTATACATATTGATTTAAACAATTTGAAATTTTTCTGTAAAGCAAACACAATATCTCCCTTTAATGTCGGAATAAAAAGATAAATGAACAGAAGTCAAGTGGGAGGGGGTTCCTATGTGAGTATGTGTATTGTGATGTTGAAGAAGTTTTCCCTAGGTCGGAATATAAGAGAGCAGAAGGTCACACGTGATGTAAGATAAATCGAGGATGGATAGGCATAACTTTGTTGATCTTATATGATCGCTTACTTGTTGGATCGGTGTCCATAATTTTTTCAAAAGTAGTTTTAATTATAGCATAGATATTTGAGGTGAGAGATGTGGGCTGAATGTACCCCCTCTCCCGCCTCCCGCATTCTGGCAGAATATGTTCTATTTTCAGAAACTAAATGCTACTTTTCCGGCAAACGTGTGAAGTATATTCGGATAAAAGTGCTCAGCACTGATTCAAAATAACCCCGTACCGGTATATACATATATGACGTAGAGTCAGGAATAAGTAAATGAGAGTCGGAAGAAGAAGTAAAGATGGTTCCGCTGGTACAACCGATTCTTACAGAAAATAAACTTCTGGGAAATTAACTCCTACCCTATGATCTTATTGATCCACCTAATACAAGGAACGTTCACTAACCAGTAAAGCATATATGTGAATTATTGCAGGATTTCATGAATGTTGTTTTATTTAGTGGGGTAAGTGTGTCTGCCCTAAAACATGAGGCTTTATACACACTGGGTTAGCCAGGGTTGATGGGCAAATGTATGAACTTTGAAAGTGGCCTACAGTTTCTATTTAATATTCACTAAAGGGCGCAGTAAAATTCAGTATGTTAACGGGTCTGTCACTTACACAGCCTTACATTTGAAATGTTTGTCTATTCCGACCCTTATTTTTCACTTTCTTCTTGTTTTTTATGTCATTTGATTGGGGTGGTTTTAGTCACCCTGGTAAGTCCCTGGATATGAAAATGCCTGAATGAACCATAGTGTATGAGCTAAATCACGGCAAAGGTGACAGCCTACTTCGACACTGTGAGTACAAAAATGAAAATAAAAACTACATTGACAATTAAACGATATAGTCTTCTTCAAATCCTCGGATTGTAAATAAGTTCTTTTAGTAAAAATTAAAAAGAAAGCAGAATGGGTTCTTTTTTAATTCGAATAAAGATACACAAGCAAGAAAAAAAAATCTCATTTAGAAAATGAAACAATTTTCAGTAAACATTTCATTGGATAAGAATAACCCAATGTGTACGGTGTCTAGCTGCTAAGGTAAGTGCTTTATTCTTGTTTCTGTAGTGCTTAGATGATCCAGAGTTCAATTTTAGCACATATATGTATCAGCTTTCTCTTCAACATGGTAACCAACATTTTCGTTACAAATGGGTAAGAGATAGTGGGGGTAAGCCCTCGGCTAGCCCCCACCCCCCGCCCCACGTTCCTGTTAAACCTATTCTAAGGTAGTTTTACGAGAACGCGAGCAATTCTCTTGTGTAATAGAGGTTTTCCTTTCTCAAAAAGATGTTCAGCCCCTTCCCTCAGAGAAATCTCCCTTATGCCTTCCAGTCCACGTTATTGTCTCTCCCCTATATAACATACGGTACTTTGTGGGGGTTTCTTGTTTACTGTTTAAAGCAATAAACATAATACACTCATTTGATTTTTCGAAGCACCGATTGTTGCCTCTTGCTAGTCGAAAACATGTGGCCTAAATAAGACTATAGCCTATGGGGATTATACGGTACTTTTCGTTAAAAAATGTGTTTTAATGTTCTACGGTCTCTTCAAGTGAAAAGTATGTTGTGTGGGATGTTTATATACTAATATAACGCTATTTGAGAATGTCGAAAATTTTAATATAGAGCCTAAATTTGTATATACCCTGGAGCTTTCGAAAATGATGCTATATACGAAGCAGCGTCTTTGAAACTAAAGCAATAAGTTGTTAAGTTCCTCGGAGGTCCTATACATAATCAGAAAAACGAGTCATTTTTAACTCAGGATTGAGTCAAAAACATCAACGGTTATAGAGTTTAACTACTGATAGTTTCAGAATGTAATGTAATATTAGATAAGTTGAAGTTATAGCAAGTGGCAGATATGATAACTGAGTTTGACATAACGGACTTAAAATGCATAGCAGGATCGTATGCGCACCATAACCTATGACGTAAAACACAGGTCCTGACAGTGCGCAGGAAATTATTTTCAATTGGCGTAGTAAGGTTCAAAAAATTGCTCGTGTTATAATACGCTGTGGACACAGTACTAAGATATCTTATTTTTCTATCCAAGTAGATAGTTGATCTTCTGAAAGTTATCACCCCCTCTCTTTGTCTCTCTCTTTCTTGCAAACTGCGTCGCTGCGTCGCTAACTGGTAGTCACAATGCAGGAGACACGGTCTCGGAACTGTCCGTATTCTTTGCATTTGTATTTCGTGCTTGTGGAGATGTACCCAATCCTGTTGCGCTGCAATTTTGAGCTATACTGTTCAAAGAACCTCCGTTGTCTTGCACCCTATTCTTTCTTCCTAACATTTTCCTTAAGGCATCCTTAAAAGGCTTGCTCTTAAAACTGTAGATGACTGGATTAAGACAAGAGTTTGACATAGCTAACAGAACAAAATATGGGTAGACAACGCTGTATTCGTAGTCAAAAGACTTTACTTCGAGGTTCATCAGGAGATAGCATATTTGATCCGGGGCCCAACAGATCGTAAACGTACATACCACGATGAACAACATCGTTATGATATTCTTTTTTATGCGATATGAAATCATTCGACTTCGCGATTTATTGCTTCTTGTCCCATCCATACGATTTAATCGCTTTTCTCTCTCCCTTAAAGACACAAACATTTTTATATAAGCTAGAAACATAAGTGTCAATGGTATAAAGAATGATAACACAAATACCATTACCCCGATAAGATTTCTTACGTGCTTGTTGCCATCCCATCGAACAATGCACGAATCCCCATCCGCATGCAATACGATGAGAGAGAATAAATTCATTAAAATTGCTATTATCCAGGCTAGCACCAAAAGAATTTTGGCTGCAAGGTTTGTAAAATACCGTTTGTGATGTACCGGATGAACAATCGCAAAATACCTCTCGGCCGTTGCAAAAACTAAAATTACGATGGATGCTTTTGCTGATGTCCACAAGATGTAGTATGAGCCAATAACTTTACAATAAAATTCACCCCAAAAATTGTCTTTTATTGTAATGGGTATCATCCCAGGCACAATAGCGATACCGGCCAACATATCGGTGACTGCTAATCCTTTGATAAAAATTGAAGTAACCGATCTGAGAGATCGCGATGTCTGATGGACGACGATTACTAGAATGTTTCCAGAAATAGCAAAACAAGCGATAAAGCTACAACAAATAGTGAACCAACGTTCATCCACCACTGTTGAAATCACCATGACGATGTACCGTTACATGTAGCCAACTATCCCGGGCACTTCAACTAAATAAAACTACAACCTTGCTTTATTCCTATTATTTTTATTTATTTCTATCGGTTACCTAGATTTTTATAAGTTTCGCAGATGTAAGTTTTGAAAATTTTCCTTGAAAATGGGGAACTGTTCTTCTAACGTAAGTATTGAAATTAAACTTTTGCAGTTCTGAACACGAATATTTGAAGAACATTTTTGAGGTAGCAAAGTCACATGCTGATTTCAAAAAACACCACAGTTGTTCTGTTCTAAAGTGAAATTCTCTCAATTCAGATTAAACTCTGTATACCTGATTTCTTGAAAGTTAGCTGAATTTTAAGACGAGCACTGAATCCTTCACTGCGCTCTGCAAATGTGTTCAGATGCCAGAATGGCATTTTTCAGTGTTATAAGTCACTGAACGTATTCATGTGAATAACGTCCTCTCCTTTTCAAAGTTCGACTGATGTTATTCACCTAATGCTTACTTCACGACCGCGTAAAACACTCAACAGGACATACGAAGACTGGCTTGATCCCTCTGGAAATATTTCATTTACTTTGGCTGCCGTCCTCTTCTATTCTAAACCCTGCTTGGGATAACATGTGCGTCTCCATTTCTAAATTCAATTACCGAGAAAGCGTTACAAGCACAAAGATTAATGACACGCCGGTAGGCTGCAAGAACAAATATATAAGTCGTTACAATTCCGATCTTAAGAACTTCCTCAGCACAAAATATTCTCATAAACTCGTAGTTGCCCACGTTTGAGTGTGTCCTTGTTTGCAGAGCACGCCGATCAAGATTCGCTTTTCTTCTCTTTTCAAACATATTGCGGTACAGTTCAAGTGTTTTGTAAATCGAACCTGCAGACCTGTATATGACGAGTTCAGGGTGACAACCAACCGCTTGCTTGTTCGAGGTAGAGTACATTCGTTTAGTAAAATTCAACGAGAGAATAATCGTAACCTCAATTTTTACATAGACTCAACTTGAGATAAAATAACATCATCCCTAGACCACCAGGAGGAATCTGGAGTGTTTATGTGTACTAAAAAAGTCTACACACATGTGCACACCCTTTGCACTTCTTTCAGATGACGCGCCTTGATTCCGACAGGATTGTAAACGTCTGCGTCATGCTAACAAGTGTTTCTAGACATACGTTCTCTGCGTGATAAATTTCGTTGGCATCACCTCATCGTAGGCTGTATACGTGAAATACTAGGATGTTCAAGCAAGCGGTGAAAACGATTTCCTTCAGAGTCTGTATTTTGATCATACACTTCACAACCTGACGTGAAAGTATTCGCGAAATCGTTATGTTTGAAAAACCCGTTCGGTTTACACTTTTTACAATTTTACGGTGAAAAAAAAATTCAGTTTACACATTTTAGAATTTTATGGTGACAAATGGGGCAGTTTTATCATCTATCTTTATAACCCAGACAGCACGATTTATGATCAAAATCTTTAAATGAACATCGCCATATTGCTCAGTCATGGTTAAATGATTTTGAAAAAATGTTTAATTAGTCATGTTCCTGGTAAAGCATAACATTGTCTAACGCTGTTGAATTTGACGTGATAATTTTTACGGCTCACATGCAACCTTTCTAGAACTTAAGCGTGCATTTTAATACTGTAATCTAACTTTTGGATGAGATCCGTAGGTAAGGGGAGAGGGGGCGGCACCCCCTAGAATACTCGTTTTTTAGAAAACTAAATATTAATATTGCCTTAATGCAGTTTAGCATATTTCGCCCCCTTGGAACTTATCTCCCCCCCCCATCTTCAGTTCCGTGCTGGGGCAAAGCTTACAGTATCGACATAAAATAGTTTAAGTATTAACGTATTTACGTAACATTCAATTCTGCTCTAGCTATTGTGCATTGCTAATGTTATCTGTATCGGTACATCCACATGCAACCTCACAATGTTAACAGGGATGAGAAAAAGTTGAGACCTGGTTGCCCTTAGTAAAAATATCAGAAATTGTGTTTTTATTTGCTTGTAAGTAATTACAAAATATTTAAACTTGTCAATATCCTAGTGTGGGGTAGCTAACACCACAAAATACTCTTTCGAAACTTTTGAACTTAATTCTTTGTGCTGGTCACCAGTTAACCGAGTGATGGTTGTGGCTACCTTTGACAATGTGTAAAGAAGCAACCTCCCCTTCCCTTGTCCCCATTCCTTCCTATTGAGAAACACAATTAAACCGTAACAAAAACAGTCCCAGAGTGGTTCGCAAATCCTTTTTGAGTGAGCGCATTTTTTTTTTTTTTTGCAATTTTTTTGCAATAAAACGAAAGACAGTACATTTTACAAGTACATCATCACAGTTAAGCTATTGATTTTCGTTTTCATGAGAATCCTTTCTGCTCATTTTCCCGCATTTAACCGGTGGTCTATTCTTCTCCCTTACTTCAAGTGTTAGCCTTCTCATGTATCCGTGCCACAAACTCATCACTTTAACATATACACAGATCATTGACCTGCTGTCACTTTTAGCAACAGTCTCCTGTCAGTACGAAAACAATATAACACTCTGCATATACAAACGAAAACTTCACATTTTCTTTAGAGAAAATACTAAAATCAGCATCTCTTTGATTTATAACAAAATGCAAAAGGGTGTGATCTGTAAGTAATCACATTTGGTAGTAGAAGTAGTTTCAGTCTTTATTCTTTATTTTGTTTTTATTAAGAAAATAATTAAGATATCACTTGTCGCCGCTAGTGATCACTTGGCCACAAAAGAGCGATAGCAATCTAGCGATCTAGCAGAAGAGCTCGTTCTTGTTAGAACAACCGCTAGTAAACACTTTGTCACTTCGCTACGAAAGAGCGATAACGATCTAGCAGAATAGCTCGTTCTTGTAAAGACAAGTATAGTTAAAGATAATGTAAATCTCTCTGTTATAATTGATATTGAAAAAAATACAGTTTTAGCTCCTTTATAGTTCTTAGACAACGCTTTTCATTTTTATGTTGCCATTAAATATGACTTACTAAGTATAAGATCGAGGATAGTGGATAACAAGAAACATAAGGGTTAGATACTGCCTCTCCTGGGTGCTTTATAATAAAGTGTCGATCCTCCAAGGTAATTTTGAGCAATTATTTATATGAAATGCATTATTTCATAAATAAGTTAATTCTTTATAGATTATTAGTCTCAATGGCTTTTATCAATATTAATCTGATTATGTAATTAAATATATTAAGCAAATTATATGTGATGTGTTAAGTCATTAAACACTCATTTAGGTTTTCTGTTTTAAATTTAGTGCTGTTGTGTGTATCGCGAAGTATTAATTTCAGATAAACTTGGCTTCCACAATTATTCCTTGATGGATGTTCTAAGTGAAAAAAATGTTCGTTGTTACCACAAGAAACATTCTTTTAGGAATCTTTGGGGATCATTGCTTTCTGTTTTAACCATTTGTGCTCTCTTAATTGCAGAGATGTATCATCAACTGATTAATTGTTAAACATTTGCCTCTCATCTTTCAAAGCAGATGTTCTGTTCGTCTTCGCGAAATGTTTTGTGAACCTTGATCTTCACGCTCAGCTAGACTAGTGTTTGAAACAATATATTCGGGCTCAACTGAAGTTGCTGACATCGACCAGAACAATTCTCGATTTATTACCATGACAACATCTGTCGATGTCCGTTCCGATTCCTTTGCATTCTACTTTTTACAATTTGGGACCTCTTTTGTTAGTCAACCAAGTTCGAACATTTCAATTAGATTCGATTTATTTGATGAAAAGTTTATTTTAAACAGTGCCCAAGTTTATGTCCACGTCATTCCATAACTTATCGATACCTTTCCCAAAGGAAAAAATAATTCAATGCCAACCGCTTTTTGCAAATCATTCCATATGTCCACAACTCTGTATTTAAAAGAAACTTTCTTTAGATCGATTTGACACAGCTGCTTTTGTGATAAAACATTACCTTATAACGTCGATACATATAGTTTAGATTGACACTTCAGTAGTCACGCGAAACCTTGCAATCGTAAAAACTTACGTATATCTTAAAAGAAAAAAGAATAACCCTTTAATCATGTCACCTCTTAATCGTCTGCGCTTTAAGTTGGTTACTGAACCAGGGAGTTGCTTTTTGACAAATAGCAACTACCTGATTGAACTATTTTCTACTTTTCCAGGTATATGGTAAGGTCTGGTGACACGCCACCAAAACAAGCTGTTTCACTTGTTAGTTAAAGAATTAAGCCCTCCAATGAAAAATCCGTTGGAATTATTTCAATATCTTTTACCGTTCTAAAAATATACACCTTCAATGTTTGATGGTTTCTGGAAGTAACTCATTGCCTAAGCCAAAATAATGAGGTGGAGTGTTGAACAGTGTTAAGATTTCTTTTGTTTGTGAACCCTAATATAATTTATCTCTTTTCTGATCAGATAGTTTACAGTTTGGTGAGTTATATCAATATTTCTCAAGTAAATAATTTTAATTCATAATAAACCCCTCATGGGATAACAATGCTACCAGTGTTCTTGAAATAAAGTTCGATAAAAAAGGCTAACATTAGCCAAATATGGTACGTCCATCCTACGATGTCACATATTTGCATATTTAGCTTATGTTTCTTCATAATGCAAGTGTGAAATAGAATGACCTTGTCAAAATGGTCAATATTTGATGGTGATGGATTTTAATGAAAATTGTGGCTATTTTCTGGATTGCCAAGTAATGCTTTTTTCATCAAATATCCAACTATGTATGCTTGGTAGTGCGTCTCTGCATATATTTTAATAAACCAATATCTTACTTAAAAATGGACTCCACAACCATAAAACGAACTCCAAAGTAGGTCAATTTAAAGCTTGGAATGATTTTTACAGCTAGAAATCTCAAATGTAGATCAGCAAGGGGTGAGAAAAGCAAAGGAAAATGAGGATAAAGTTAAGAATAAGCAGTTAAGTTTTTTAGTCGTTAACCATGTTTGTATGGCATAATGTTCATATTAAATAAGATTAATGGGCTATACAGATTCGATACCGAATAATCTGTTGCACATGAGTAACTCTGTTTTTCTATATCGGCAAGCGGTATCGGTAGATATGACCGAATTTTGCCTATCCTATGTTTTATTTGTAAAGATGATATCGGTCTCTCCCGATACCTGATTCTAATAATCGGTTGAGCCTTGGAATATAGGACACCCTTAATCCAACATTTCATTTTATCCCGTCCTAGGCTACTTAAAATGATGTGTCCTGTTATGGATAGTGGCAAGAATGGTGTTGGTGTGGGGGCGGTATGAAGTAGGTATATTTCTCAACGCCTTGTCACTATCTAAAAAGTGCTCAAACGTTCCTACTCCCACGGATTTTAAGTTAAAGCCACCATCATGACAGCATTAGTCCGATATCAGTAATTTAACCAGGGAGCTGTTATGGCTCCCTGATTTAACTAACCCAAATCCTCTCTGCTATCGTACTTATCTTCCCATAATTAGTAAATTTACCTTCCAGTTACTATCTTAGAGACAACAGCACACTTTGATCCTGCTCATATAACAGAAGATGAACAGGATAACCCAATTTCTTTGCTGGAGGGTGAAAGGAATTACAACTATATCCTTTACACGTGTAAAGGAAATTGGCTTGGGGTGATGCTAGGGGCGATTTTAAATTCGAAAACTTTCATTTCTTCTAGGTTTATACATGATCAAAACTCAATGAAATGGTTACTCTTTAATGGAGAGTCTTTGCCTTGATAAAGACCTCGAGTAAGCTAGCCATCATCTGTCCCGTAGATCACCCTAAATTCTGCATACTAATTGTGGCGTAATCTTGATAATTTCTCTTTGAAATGCTGCGCAGGTTACTGTGGAGAAATCACTTGGAAATCCTAAAATCGGATGAAAAGCTGTAATTAAAATAGCTTTTATTTGTAAATAAAAGCTAAGTCAGTGAAAGTCCGTGCACTGCTTGGTAACGAAGTCGTTATATGGGTAACTTGTTGGCGGTTCCATATGAACGCAACTGTGATCGTTATAACGAGAAAGTGCCAAGAGCTACTGTATAGTTAGTGATAAGCCGAATTGTGATCATGATCTTGGGAGCGCGTCTTGATGACGAGTTTTGCATCACGATCTGATAACTAACTGTTCATTCGATGGCGTACACGTATTTTCATGTGAACGCAGTGTTCGAGCCGGCTAATCATCAAAAGTACGAACACTACTCGTTATCAGACCACCCTACATTCTGCTTTGAATGGTGATGCCATCTTAGTAACCTGTTTTCTATTACAAGCAGTGCACTTTAAACGTGCACAAAGTTCTAACATGGCTTACTTATGTAAGCGTAAGCCCGCGGAAAATTGATCACGACCTCGTTACCCTGATCACCTGTTTGCAGCTTCATGTAAATGCAACTGTGATCTTGACAACTTGAAAGGGCACAAGTCCGTTGTGAATTCTGGTTGTGAATTCTGGTTATCAAGATGGCGCACTTTCTTATCATCCCAGGTGGACACAGGGTTTACCGTTACCCTAGGTGCAAAAATTAGGAATTATTTTGTTTTTCTCCATTAAAGTACTTTACGGTGAGTTTGCAGTTTTGTACTTGGTTGACTGTTTGCTTTCGTCAAGATCTTTCGTATGTTTTATAGCTTTAACATCATTTTCGAAACACGCACGTTCGCTATTTCAAGTCATAGAGCTGTAAGCAGATATTTAATAATGACGTGCCATTTTATAGTAACCGCATCGGCAGCTTAATGTTTTAACGTTAACTATTTCATGTAAGTTAAGTACTCAACCCCTGAGACTCGCCTTGTTTCTAAAACAAAAATGCTTTTAACACTTCAGTTTAAGACTTTGTATTACAGACATTGTTCATTTATTGCGAATATGTTACATTTTCTTGAAGTTGCATAGAAACACGCGCTTTTAAGTGAAATTAAAAAGCTTTTTTTCTTCGAAAGTGCTTTCAGTCAGATGTGTCGCCTGCCAGGAGAACATCAGTTTGCATGTAAACGTTACTCGCACTTAAAAGCTAAATGAAGGGAAGAGAAATGTTGATGAAGATGTAAGAGAGGAAGTATTGTAAAAAAGGTTCAATATTTCTGCTATCACAAATTGATGAAAAAGTTTAATAATTTGTTATTACATAAATCTTTGTTGTTGTAGTATATTCTTGTTTCTTTTCGCCTGAAGAAATTTCAGCCCTAATCCGATAGGGTTAGAAAAACGATGACAAAGAAACATAAGTTTCCTAGTAGAAGCTGATGTAACATTTAGAGAAAGAGGAAGAAGGTGCATGTGAGTTCATTGATGGAACCCCAACAGTAACATTTAGAGAAAGAGGAAGAAGGGTGCATGTGAGTTCATTGATGGAACCCCAACAGTAACATTTAGAGAAAGAGGAGGAAGGGTGCATGTGAGTTCATTGATGGAACCCCAACAGTAACATTTA
>WURT03141286.1:0-11219 GCA_009936505.3 Holothuria glaberrima | reverse complement strand
CTTCTGCGTATACTACAAAACCCGAGAAATATCATTCCTGACATATTCAGCGATTTGCAAAACGTAAACATTCCCACCGAATGGTGGATACTACAGCTACGTAAACTTATGTACGGATCGAGAGGTATATATATATATATATATATATATATATATATATATATACATATTCATTATTAACGGTATCCCACTGTATGTTTGTATTAATGAATTAACTCTTAAGGTGATTCTAGATTCACAAAAGAGTTTAACGGATATGAAACAATGTACTCTCATGTGCATATATAATAAATAAATATATAATTAAACTGTCACCTTATGTATAGCCTTGTTGCGACAAAGTATTTACTTGAGGAGCGGAACCGCCAAGCCCCTTTGCTTTTGATTTTTGCCGCTATAATTTTTCCCTTCGACTACACTTACGATGTCTTTTGATGTCACTGCCTCTACAACATGTGCATACACAACATATCATCGGTGGTTACGTATTCGTAATCACAATTTTACTCAGTTGCTTGTATTTCTACTCGTGAGAATGCAATTGTACTTGAGCTCGTACTCACAAAGTTTAAAAGTTTTAATTCGCGCTCACGCAAAATTTGTATTCGTTTTTTTGAGAACGAAAAGAGAAAAATCAGACACAAATCAAGAAAATTCCATACAGCTCGGAATGACTCAAGTTACTACCTTACACCGGATATTCCTCTGAAAGAACCTCTGCTATGTAAATCAAATCGACAGTAAAACAGATTTTTTTCAGAGACAAGAACTCTTTAACCTTTGAAAGATTTATTTTATGAACAATTATCACGCATTATCTAAACGGTGACGTCCAAGTAGCTTTTGCAGCCTTGGACCAAAATCCGATATCCAAAAACCAATACCTTGTAGCAACACCTAATTTCTGTCGTTAGATCTCGCCCTGAGAACTCTTGCAATAGTAACGGGGCTTCAGGCAGGAAATACCAAGTCAATTGATTTGTAACTGTCGTCATGTCTACAAACGTCATATCCCCATTCGAGTCATGCATATTGAATTATCCACAACGGCTGCTTCTCGCTAGAGTGATATTAAGTGTTTCACCATGAAATGGTTGTCAAAATGTCTTAACATTTCATTTGGTGATGAGTATTCATCAAGTCTAGGATGGTCAATGACCCTTGAAGGCATGGAAAAGTGAGGGTGAGGAATTTTAAAGACATTGTTATGGGTAAAACTGAAAATATCCCCATATTTGATTTTTACGACCTGTAACGTGACGTTTTATATAAAAAAAAAGATGTGTCTTTAAGTAATGCAATACATGACTTGTGTTTGTGTTTTACACTTAACTCTAAAAAATCCGACTTGACCTTGATTTTTCAGGATAAATACTAGGTAATGTCAATTCAGATGTTATTAATCGTACATTAGCAATGACAAAGGAGAGCATATATATATATATATATATATATAGACATATATATATAATATATTATAGTTATATTTTCCAAGTATTTCCGATTCACAAAATACTAGTCGCCATTCACTATCTTACTGCTGTTGGTATAGAAATGCTCCTAACCCTATTTTAGAGGCATCACTGGACACCTTTGTTTTGAAATTTTGACAAAACAAAGCCAAAAAAGATGACTGATTTGACGTGATTAAATGCTTTGTCCTGATTTTCAGTCCACATTCAATCTCTGTTCTTCTGGAGTAACTCTCTTATAGGTTGGGTAAGGGTTGATAGTGAAGGTGGAAACTTACTGAATACCAAAAAACCTTCTGACATCATGAATATCCTGAGGGGTAGCATTTTTCCTCAAACGTGTTGTCTTGTCGGGGTCTGGGAAAATTTCCTTGTCTGATACAATGTGACCCACAAAATCTGCTCCTTTGCAACTTACCTTACACTTCTCTTTATTAAGTGTCATACCTGCTGCTTCTAGAAAAGACAAACCGCCTCTAATCTTTCGTCATCATCAATGAAGACTCCTACGTCTTCAAGATCTTCTAGAAGTTGGGAAAGCCTTTTCAGGGAGTGTTCGGATACGGAGGTGGTTTCAAATGGAATTCTTCGGCAGGCAAACCTCCCAAATGCTGAGATAAAAGTATTTAACAATTATGATGAATCAATTAATGGAATCTGATGAAACCATGAACTAGCGTCTAACTTACTGAAGACTTTTGTATCTGGCAATCTACTTAGCATTTCTGAAGTGCTTGGTATCACATACCTTTCAGATTGCACATACATATTGGGCTTTGTATAATCGACACAAGTTCTAACATCAGCAATGTCCCCTTTTTTGTTTCTTTTAGGGACTGGAACCATAGGTGCACAGAATTCCGTAGGTTCACTAACTTTGAAAATAACTCACTTTTTTCAAGGCCATATAGGTTCGTCTAAATTAATTTGGACAGGGGAACTGATGAAACTTTTCTAGGTGCATTCACAGCATATGGGGTGTAGTTTTCACTCAACTTAATGTCATATTTACCCTCCATTACTCGTAGACCTAAAAACAATTAAGGGTACTTTGTTTCTACTTGAACATTATTTACAATTCTTATTATATCGAGTGCTTCAGTAACAGGCTTTCCCAATAAGGGATTTGTACAATATTTGATCTAAATTAGCCATTCTTGATTTGAGATTGGCACAAAATTGCCCCACACATTGAAACTTGCTTTTATTTGCACCATGGAGGGATTTGCTTGGTTTCTCTAATTTAATTTTGAGACTCATATCTTTCAATGCTTTCTCTGGTGGATAGTGACATCTGCACCCGTATCAATAACAAAACTGACTTTTTTTTGTCATTGCCATTTAACCCCAGTTGCACTTTTCACAGAGAGTTTGGCTTACCAGTTGAATAAGTCTTACCAATGAATGACTAGTTAACATTTGCAGTGAACTCTGTTTCTGCATCTGAAAGATCTCTGCTATCATCTTAGTCACAAGCATTGGATTCTGTGTTTTCATTTACACTCTGTACTGTCTTTGACTTTGATTTGAATTTTGTTTTGCAAAATTTGGCCCAATGTCCAACAAGACCGCATTTTCTGCAGATACTATCTTTTGCTGGACAGAGTCTTTGTGTGGGCACTATTGGCACAACGAACACACTTTCCTTTTGGCTTTATGACCTTTGAATAATTTCTGGTACACTTTTTCTATTGACACTGGCTTCTCTATGTAGTCTTCCTTTGTCATACTTTCATGTTCTTTCTGAACCCTTTCATTTAGTCGCATCGTGGTTTTAGCCTTCTCTAAGGCCAGCTCACTGTCCTGTTGCCGCTTTTGTTGCAGCTTTTGGTCTAATTAACTCTTCCTTTAAGGTGCCATAGTCACAATGTTCGGCTCAGTTATACAAACGGGTGATGAACTGATCAACTGTTTCACCATCATTCTGTTTACACTTGTTGAATTTTGCCCATTCAAAAATAATGTTCCTTCCTGCAATGAAGTGATCTTGAAATTTCTCTTTAACACGGGCATATATTAGTGTGGCATCTGCACCTACCCCACTAGGTGTTATCACGAAGCTATTAATGATCTCTTCAGCTTATTCTCCCATGCAGTAAATACGAGTGTCAATTTGAACAAACTACGATTTGTCCTCTAAGCCACTGGTATAAACGGTTAGACCACTAATCATCACTTTTGAATGAGAATTGAACGGGTGGTGAAATTTGAATAGAAGTCGCCATTCTGTTGGAGCTTTACTTCTTCTTAGTCGTATGCGATTGTGATCTTAGCGGCACTTTTGTTTCCTCTTAATGCAAAGGAATGTTAACGTTTACAGGTGTTCTTTACTTGTGTACAGTATAGGGTTGAATACCCGTCACAATAAACGATAACACTAGGCTTGAGTGATCACTGTTGTTATGCTACTGTTTACACGTTAGTCAGGTCTCGAGGCTTACCGGAAAAAGATCTTTAAGAATCATCTTAATCCTGGCTTGTCACTTCAAAAATTTAATGTAGAACTTCCCATCCCAGTAGAACTTCGCATCCCACTTCTGACACCATGTTCCGTTATTTACAGTGACAATAAATAACCAGAAGAGTACGATAACTGTTGATTTCTTTTGGTTGTATTTCTTTGTCTCACATGTTTAAGCCCTATGTATCTACATGAATGTGTCTAGATTCACAATTCTTACGAAGTCAACCCAAGCCTTTGTAAATTATTTGTGAACTACCGGCTAAATTTCTGGTTTGGTGTGAAGGTGTAGTATTTTCTATGTAGTTAACAGTTGCTTCCAAAGCAAGATATCCCCTCAGAGTATACTAGCTTTACAACTGTCCAATTTTAATGCGTTTTATATCAAATTAGGAGGTGAGACTTGAGGTGAGACTTTCACATGTTCACAGAACTTCTACAATATGACCAAAAGGACACAGTGGGTCCTTACCCTTAAATGACGCTGACTAAACCTCAAGGGTCCGTTCAATTTTTGGTGGATCTTATCGAGTTGTCCTCTCGGCCTATCACCCTGAATCATGCGTAGTATCTGTTATTTCCAACCAGTTTAAAACGGGGCAACACATTAAAAACCCATGATGTAGACGTCGTAAGGTCAAGAAGCAAGAAGTTGGTCACGCTATGTCCCAATGTCCCTTGGGGACGTAGCAAGTAGCTTCTTTATGTGGGGGGGGGGGGAGGCTAGAACTCCTTTAGAAGTTACGTTTGTTTTCACCTTTCGGAACTTGGCCAGAGAGTCAATGGGACTTCGGAAAAGTCATGGATTTAATTAGTAAGTTCACCTGCTCTGTTCATCTGGGGTACCGACAAAGCCCCGGGCAGATAAGAATTGATCCCAGTTTGAAAATCAAACAGAGTCGCACAACTTGAAATCATCTTCGAACAACTTGGAATAGTTCATACTTGTCCAGAGACTTCGGTCTTGACAGAAAGCGAATTTATTAATTAGACAGGAATATGTTTTCTTCACCCCCAAACATTTTACTCAAACGTACTCATTTTTATGTTTCGTTTTATATGTAATACCATCCTTCAAAAGTCCACAAGAAAACAAAACAAGACAATGATACCCAGCGTACTAACGTTCGACAAAAAAATTGAACCACTCGTCGTCTGACGGGTCATTTAGCCATTTTCAAAGAAAATTTTTCTAATTTACTCCAAGAGGGCATATGTCCGTTCGGTATCCTTTTCTCGCAGAGGGGTCTACCAGCATTTCTTTCGCTATTTCCACCATTGAAGGACTCGTCTGGATTCGGACCGGAGGTTTCTCCTTGCACATGCATATCTTGATTATCTCTGCGACATCTAGGCCTGATTGCATGGTTTTGACAATTGTTGGAGCGTGATTTCTCAGAAATGCCTGTCTCATTCCAGCCGTCTTGTCATCCACTTTAGAGCCCACATCGAGATCGTTTTCTTGAAACGTATCACCCTGTTGGTTCTGCTTGATGTTCCCTGCAAAGGCTGTTTCAACGGGTCCGGGTTCAATGCTATTAACACTGTAGAATGATGAAACGTAATACCATACTGAGGAATAAATGACCGCATATTTGATATATATATATATATATAGATATATATATATATTTAATAAAAAAAATAACGTTTCATCTCAGTTGGAATTACCGTTCTCCTTTCTAAATGTATGTATGACTTTTTTGTAGCAATGTTTTGCTATCGAATTTGTAAGTGCATGCTTGATATGTTCATAATCTAAAGGATCGTAAAGAAAATGCACCCGGTATATTTATTTTAGGCAATTAGTCAATATTCAGGCTGTTAGACTGTTTATTTCCTTATATCTTATTCGCTCAGTAGTCATGTCTGTAGCCCGCGCAAACTGAAGGGGGATAAATAGCTTCTGGGGCAAAAGCTAGGGGCGGAATATTTTTAAATGCATTAAGCAGTGCGGTAATTAATATATTCCCGTGACGACTCAAGCTCCATTAGTTTCATTGTATTGACCTTTTAATATACCGTATTAAAGCCACGTCCTTAACTTACAACACCGTTAAGCATATTCCATGCCTGGTGCTTGTAAGCGTTTCTTAAACGATCGTTTATTCCCTTGATAGTTGCTCTTTTGGAGGCTTACCTCACGTTAAAACCGTTAAGTACTGGTGCCAATGAGTTGACAATGCCTTCGACAGCAAACTTACTTGCAATGTAAAAGTCCCTAAAAGGAAAACCTTGAAATTTAAGAAATAACAACAAAATATCAAACTATACTTTAACGGTTCATAAAGTGTCAAAATTAAATTTTACGTACTGTTTATGAACAGTATATTACAAAATATTTTGACTGTAAGGTTTCGTAACTAAAGTTTATCCTGGTGAGCTGTTTGATGACGACGCTAAAAGAGGAGACGGCTTTGCAGAGTTATCAGTCACTCCTCGTAACTTCATTGAGCCGTTATTGGGAGGATATTTCACCACTTTGAAGTGAGTTTTGCATCGCCAAGTCAGACAATAATATGTCTCTTTTATCGTTTTGGTATTACACTAAAGAGGGAAGCTAACAAAAAATGAATTTAAAGTGTGCTATTTCTGCATGCATACCTGTTGTCAGGGGAAATGTATTACATTCTCTGGATATTCAGTTACAAGTAAGAGAGTAAATCACTTGCGTTTTATGCAAAATGTGAATATGATTCAATAAAACTTCCGGAAACATTCCGGATTGTCAAAAATGTGCCTCCTCAGCCCATTTGCATGAGGTCCTTTCTCTAGCACTGGACTTAGTTGATTCATTCGTCAGGGGATTTAAAGCACCCGCCCTTATACTGTTGGAGGCCCTGACCTACTCATCTAAAGCATTGTTCTTCGTAAGCCATTTGTGACAGCATTGCTAGATGTGAATTACGTTGCTATCTTTGAAGCCAACTAAATCCAACAAAATCCTCGTCAGCTGAATAAGTAGTTTACCTTTGATAATATTCTCAGCATATAGTGGATCTTAAAATATTAGCATAAATTTAATTTATTTTTATCCCTCCTCCCGAAGTACCATCCTCATGTCAAGCCTACGATGACAATTGATCTAGTAAATATTTGTGAGTCAGGGCAAATATCCAAATAATTGTACTTTTTTTTTACATTTCTCATCATAAATGTTAGTGCAGGAAGCGATGTTTCTGGGTTGGGTAAGGGCCAGGGCCAATGGTTGGGGTAGAATTGGCTGGTAAGTAATAAGTTCTCCGATCAGTTTGCATTTTGAAGTTTTCTCTTTGGCTTTGACTATTTCCCTTTAAATTTATTCTGTTGTTTACAATTATGTGTTTACTGATTCTTGTCAGTGGAGCCGGCAGGGAGGTATGGGGAGGCGCGTGCCCACTTTCCATAAAAAAATTCTGAAAACTTTAAAATGATGCCAAAAGGCCTTTACGCTATATACTTCTGTAAGGGATAGGACGAGGTGTGATTTAAACCGAGTAATGGATCTATTTTAATCATTTTCTACCAAACGTGTTTCTCAAACTATCAGAATTTTTGCAAATCCTGCTCAAACTATCAAAATTTTCGCGCGTTCCGCGTGCTTCAAACCTTATCACAATGTTGTTCTTATTATCACTATCTTCTGATAGCAACTCCCGGAGAAGCACATCAGCAGAAATTGAAAGCTGCTTACAAATTACAAAGACTGGCTTTTTGAGTGGTATGTAGGTTTGTTGGGTAATTGAAAGTGTCGCTATGAAGATTCTGAATGAAGGTTTTGACATGGATCTCTTATTTAATGAAAAAATTCGAGCGCTTCGCCGCGCATGCGTTACGGTTTGCCCTCGATCTCATAACCATTTTTAAGGTAATAATACATGTAACTATTCTGATCACAACACTTTCCGAAAAACAGAAGTACATCTCCAAACATCTGTGGTGGTCTCGCATCAATATGGGATCTTTCAGTCCAATTTGTTGTAGTATGATGTGGAAGGTTGAAAGTATGTAATTGCCGTTACGCAGTTTTCAAAAAAAAAAAAAAAAAAATTGACCGAGCCCTTCGCTCTCAGCCATTTTCGGTATTGATGGTGATTGTTAATAGACTTTCGACGAAAAAGCATTCTGCAACGCTCTTGTTAGTCGTTCACCCCTTTCGCTATACCTATTAGGGAGGTCTAATATAACCTTCCTGCAACTATACTCTCCCTCCCGTCCATTCCCCATTGCTGGAAGCTGTTAATCTGGATTTTCGTTCAAAATCAGTAAAAATACGATAGTTGTAAAGTTCATCTTATATACTTGATCCAGAGCTTTCAAGAGCCCTATACAGGTATCTGCCAGCCTTAGATGCCTTTTATAATGCACAATGATGGAGAGGAAAAATTTCGTAACAGTCCAAGAATGTTTCTGTGGACTCCACGCACGTAATTTTGGGCAAAAACTTTTCTCGAACAGAAGGCAATAAGGTAGCCAAATGTGGGGGGGGGGGGCTTTAAGAGGTTTGTTGACAACGTATTCTTCTCTTTGAAAGGGTACTCTCCTCTTCCACAAAACCAAAAATTAGAATTCACTACATTATGGTCATTTTCCAGCCATATATGATCAGCTCTAAAAATATCCCAAAAATGGCACCATTTTGCATCTAAGCAACCTTACATTAACAAAAAACACCCCTTCCCTTGACCCCTTCCTGTGGACGGCACCTTTATGTAGTGACAACTGAAAAAGGAAGGATCCCCCACTGTATACAAAGGCAGGGACACATGAAAAAAGCTGCAGCTTAGGCAGACTTGGGAGATTAACTGAAATGGCATCACGACATCATCTGTTGCACTCCCCAGCCCCCAATCACCAAAGTCTGGCGCCCCTACTGATTCTTGTTATCCAAGATTATAGGAAGAGAAACTCCTTGATGTTGCCCAGCGCTTAAAAGTTTGGTTTCTTCTTCGCCTTATTACTCAGGTTTTATTTTGTTAATTAAAAGTATGTGGACAAGTAAGCAAACCAGTGGTTTTACTCACCAATGTTAGATTGAGATGTGTTAATGAAGAATCCGTTGAATTATTCAATATCCTTTACAGATCTTAAGATACACCTTTTCAAACTTTGACCATTTCTTAGAATGCTCACTAGTTATGCAAAAATTATGGTGTGGAGTCTTACCCAGAGTCTGTATTCTTTTCATTAGTCATTAAAACATTATCTGTTTATTACTTCCTAGCAGTGTTTAAGTTTTCCAATAATTAAATAGCTTCTCAATAAAAACAAAAGAAAAGACAAAACCCCTTGGGGCATCCCAACATTGAAATTTTGAACAGAGCTTTAAAGAGTGGAAAAAGTAAAACAAATATCGAAAAGAGAGTGGCAGTCTTTGACTTATTTGAAACGAGGGTTTCCGGCTTAGTTTACAAGTCTTGAGATGTTGTCACGAGCAGATAAAAGGCCTTTTTGTTTCTTAAAATTTCCAGAAATTTCCACAGTCAGACAGGTGCATGGCTCTTTACTGTATTGAAGGATTACTGAGGAATTAAGTATAATAATAAGAAACCAAAAATCTTGGTGACAAATACTGTACTACATAAAAATATTGCGCCGCTGACCTTATGCAAGGAATCAGTCTACTTTCTGAACTTCGAGATGAAAGTAGGGTAGTGGGGCTCGGAGGTTAAAATAAAGGCTTATGAATAAGAAAGTCCTGTCGCAATTAAAGCAGACAAAAATGATATGCTAGCAGCAAGGAACTTTCAAAATTATTCTGGTGAGGCTGATTCTGTCAAAATGTACACCCGCGTAGAAGATGCTTGTCAGATTTTTTGTGCGACATTTGTCGCGGCATTTCCTTAAGAGTTACAGTTAGATGAGGTTTTACGGCTCAAATTCTAACCAATCGGTTTAAGTTGGGCCGGTCACGGCCTTTTTCCCAGTTGTGGCTCACTGGATTGTTTTCCCTACTCCATTGCTCATGCTGAGCACCAAGCACAATGACAGAAGGTTCCATTTTATTAAAGTCTTCGGTATCATACCGTGAACAAGTCCGTTAGGGAAGTCTGGCAGCGTTTACCGGTTTTGGGGGAGTTTATCTGTTCTCAATCTGTGATTCACTGCGTGCTAAATGATATGTTTGCTTGGCAGGTTGGTCGGCTCAAGTGTCTTCTAATGGCAGTGACTGAATGCAATGGAAGCTGTGGTTTGCACTGTTCTCTTCTGAGGAAGTCAGGCAAACAATTGTCTAACATGTCATGAACAACTTTCCCTATCAAAAAGATTAAATTCGGTGATTGACAGCGAGAAGTTGGCTTTCAGACTCTAAACCAGTTGTTCACCTTATCGAACCCCAGACCTTCTGGGTGGAAGTCAGATGCTCTAACCACTTGACCAAGCAGTCTTTTAGAAGAAATCGATTTGGCAATACAATGGAGGGTATTGTGAACAGTCGTAGTGTTCTTGACATCTTTATCGTGATCCTGAATGTCAAGTGAACCAAGTAAGCAGAGGAGACTTGAAAGTACCATATTTTACTTGAAAGAGCCCCGCCGGATTACCCAAATTTGTCATAGTCTAAATAACCTAGAGTTTGCTATTCTCTACTTGACCGACACAAATAAAAGTAGAAGAAACACAATTGAGTCACAGAACCGCAACATATTTGCACGGATACATAGCTATTAAAGATTTCTTTCTGTTTTCAACTTTTACAAATAGTAAACATATCGGCTAGCAAACTTTTCATTCTCTGTTACACCTAAGAAAGGATCAGGGTTCTAAAATCCTGTGAGGAATAATGTTTTCATGATAAAAGAGTAGTAATTCAAAACACAAATGACAATAGATATTAGTTGCCTTGTGCACCACCAACAGAATCCTCAGCTGAGTGCTACCCATCTATGGAAGTTTCGGCCCTTTAATCTCAGTAGCTCCTCAGGGTGGTGGGCCAGTAGCACCTTCATGTGCCAACTCCTGCTTGTGAATTGTTAGTATGAGGGGCATTCCCTGTTTTCTTGTTATATTTCTCAGATTAAGTTTATTGTTATTGAGAAGATTTACGCTTTATCAAGTGTTGATTCCGTTCTTATTAAAAGAGTGGGCTTTCGGCTTGCCTAGTTACATACTTTATTTCTTCAAAATATGAGTAAGTGGATCTACAAGATATTCATATACATGCTTTAAAACATCATTGGTTATGCCATCGTAACCTGGAGATTTTGCATCTTGTAATTTCAGAATGACAGAAATCACTTCCTCCCGGCTTACAGGATGTAAGACGCAGGTATTTGGCACATCAGTATCATTTAAATACGACTCGA
>WURT03141276.1:0-29043 GCA_009936505.3 Holothuria glaberrima | reverse complement strand
GCCGTGGCCGGCTCGACTTGAACCAATTGGTTGTAAACTGGGCCGTTAAACCTCATCTAACTAACTAACTAACTGCAAGGTTTGCAAAGTTGAAAGACGAAGCAGGGAACTTTTAAATAAATGATTTGTTTTACTCAAATTATGAATAATATTGCACTAAAAAAATTCAAACGGCCGCTATTAGAAAACTTCATTGTTCATCCGAATTGAACATTTTCGTTAGATTCCAAATAAAATATCTAATCTATCAATTCAGAAGTTGCATCTTCATTTCTGTTGACTGCTGCTTTATTTCTGCTAAGGCAGTTTCTCACCCAAATACTACTATAAATTTACATTTTCTGCGATTCTCAATTTCAGATTTTTCTCTGTAGTACTTCACTGTATTTTCTTTACCTTAGTGCAGTGTTATCTGCCATGTTCCGACTAGTCTCCGTTCCAACTTAAGTAGTGCCATTTAGCATTTACAATGATATGCAACGTATAAGATTTATAAACTGCCATCTAGGCTGGTCAAGATAAATTAAAACATTTGGTTGGTGAAAGCCATGAACTTACTTTCATATGTTTATTCTCCGCAAAAGATATGTGATAACGGTTACATTAGGTTGACTTTACAACGCCAGTTAATCCCGACCAGTTAGCAGGTTAGCGTCCAACAAGCCAAGTGTTGGCCAGTTCTCCCCCAAGACCTACCAGATCGCCCAAGTGCCGACCATTTCGCCCCTATTAGATAGCAGACTGGACTAATTTGTTGATTATGTCAGCTTGAAAATGAATTGAAGATTGATTAAGAGGATAAAATTGATTCCGGATGTTATTCAATGTTGGTAAACTACATTGCATGCAAACACCACAGTGGCTCATCTCGTCCTACGCCCGAATACTGCCGTACGTACTACTCAGTTGCGGTAATAGTCTACTTAACCTTTTCGTACAATGAAAATTTATTGAGAATATCAAAATTTTTACTAAATTTTCCACAAAGGACTCATGAGATTTGTTGCAAATCTTTTATTTTTCTTTCAGAGTGTCAATCATTTTTTTTTTTTGCAGCAAATCTCTTTTTTTGAATTCTCGTTCAAGTTCATAACACTCAAAACTAAGTTCGGGAATTTTCATAGAAATAAGGGCGAAGTGGTAGACTTGGGGCGAAACGACTTCCCTTTGGGGAACACAGGTAGTGGGACGAAACGACTGGGCGAACTGGCTGGGGTAAAAAACGACCGGGTGCTCCCAAATTAACTTAAATATGCTTTTGCGGGTAAAAGTAGCCATTATTATTAAATGTTTATTACTTGCTCCTTGAATAGACATTTGAAGTGTATGTAGCCTACCTGACCAATAACTAGAAAGAAGACCAAGATAGTAGTAATCTTTGCTTTACTAGTGGGCTGTGGAAATGATAGACCTATCATCATGTCTGTTTTATAAAATATAATGTCATTAGTTTGCTCTGCAGTTTTGATGGTGGAGAAAAGCAAGCAATGTCCAATTCATGCATTTTTATAGTGCACTTGTTATCCTTTAAAACGTTGTACGAACTACCCATACTTTATTTTAAAAACATGTACTTCTTGGCCAGGTCTGAAAATATATTTTCTGTGTTTTGACCAGTTATGGCCTGTTAAAACTGAGCAATTCCAGGTAAAAATCAGGCTTTAACTACTTTGTGGTCAAAACCAGTTTTGACCACTGGCAGATCTACCCTGATTCTGTCTCTAACAGTAAACGTTTTACAAGTTGGTCTAATTCTGTGTTTTATTCAGTCTGTCCCTAGCCTCGCCATTTAATTAAAAGAAGGTTTATTACTATTATTGTAAATAGTGCCATTAAAGCTGAATACAACTTTAAAAGACTTGGACATTAAGTATTTTGTTTTCAGGCAAATTAAATTACCATAAAAAGGTACCAAAGACCGGTCATATTCTAATTACTCCCATAAACTAACGCTTTTTACTGTAACTCTTAAGTGGTCAAACCTGTTAAGAACACTCTTTAGCAAACCAACTGGTTTTCATTGGCTTGAACCTGAGGTGAAAAATGAAGGAAGCATTGGGAATCACGTTTTCTTACATAGTTTTGTTTGCATTGAATTTAGATTGGAGAGTTGAAATCCTAGAGCAATAAAACCCTTGACGACAATTTTCATGTTTATTTTCGCACTTACACCAAGTTTATCAACCATTTCAGGCATCAAAATGATTAGTTCTGCGTGAAGAAAAGCTTTCCTTATTGGGAGACAAATGTTTGAGAATCAATCATGTTGAAACATTCACGATTTTAGCAAAACAAACTTTACTTAAAAATAACGATTTTTTAGCTTTTAGGAATGATCCAGACACAAGTTTATTTTTGATATGGTAGAGGGGAACTTTTCCTAAACATGGTCAGAATTTCATTCACAATTTATGGCCAACGTTTTGGGTTTCTCTATCTTACCACCTATTTTTGATGGTAAAGTTTACAACATTTCAACACCAAGGATACATTAGCGACGTAACAAAATGAAAGCATCAGGTTTTTAGTATAAGTTGGGCGTAAGTCTTAAAAACAGCATCGGTCTTCAAAGTCATGGTATCAGACCTTATTGCTACAAGTTCACAATTTCGTAGAAAGTGTGGTAACTTCAGTTATTGATCCATAGAGAAGCGAACATCAGAACTGGATGAAAGTTTAATCGGAATGCTTACATTAACTTACTCTTTGACGTATTCAGAAATAAATGAGGGCATGTGCTCTTCTTTAGGTCTATTTGTCCCAGTCTACTTCACTCTTCAGGTTTATGGCATTGAAAATCATATAGGTTATCGAATAGCTGGCCGCACTCTCTGCCTCGCCATCGGAGAACGTGGCCTCGCCCTCTGCTTCAGAGGGTGCAAGCTAAGTCTCAGGACAAGGGACTTCAATCACAGCATTGTGCGAAACATGTGACAAACGGCGAAGCCACATGCTTTTGATAACAAGAAACTATAGTGTTGATAAATATGGAGACAATTTCTGAACGAACCAATTACATTTGTGGAGTAGGAATATTTAAAAAAAATGTTTTTCTCCTGTCAATGGTGGCAACTAGGTTAGTAATAGTTGATTATTACTAAGGGCGTCAACGGGTGGAGGATGGGGATACACGTCCTCGCTATTTGCAGAGCCCTAACGAAAGTGGAGGGCACAAGTTTGATTCATATCTCACAATAAAGTTGATTCAATGATTTTAAACTCGAAAATGTTGGAAAGAGCCATTAAATGGATGAAAGTCGTTGGGAAATGCTTGAGATTACACCACAGGTCACCTTGAATCCCTTAAAAGACCCCAGATTCCTCGAGGCTAGGTCTTCGTGATTTGCGCTTGAATGCGTTCTAGTACGGGTCATAAGAATTCCCCCACTTTTTAGAAGGTGCTGACGCCTTTGTTTTCTACACACCAAACATAAAACAGGTAACATGTTTTAAGATTTTACCATAGACTGCAAGAATGCTTTGTAATGGTCTGCTTTTGTAATGATTGTACTTAAAAGGAAAAGATTGCATTGCGAAAATTTTCGTTTCTTTAAACCATAAATTCTACTTAAAGGATGATAGGCAATTCAAAGAAGGTACTTGGATAACTTAACTAACAATAAACAAGATTTTGACAGAATGAAATTCACCACTTTGTAGCCCATGAGTAATATTTGAGGAATATAAACTACTGTCGAGTTTATTGGTTAGACTAAACAGTGTCATAAGATAAAAACTATTCTCTCTGTGCTATGAAGATGCAAACTATAAATGTAATATATTTTCGGGTAGTTGCCTTTGTCAAAGTTTAAAACTACCTGAACATTTTAGGAAGGATGACGTTATTATCATACATCATGTCATGTGACCAGTCCTAAGCATCCCATCTTAAAGGTACTGGGGCAACGTAAGTACCACTGTCTTTTGCACAACGTCGCAATAAAAGTCTTCCTCGTGGGATTCTCGCTTAACTGTTTGTTGCAGGAAGTAAGACAGTTAAATCTAGAAATAGTCACCGAATAGAACGGATATTGAAGGCAGACAAACATCATCTAAAATTTATTTTAAGTTGGGGACAATCTGGATTTCCAATTGGTGACTACCCTTGATGGACATCAATAGTGGTCAAATTCAAATAATGCGTCAAGGATAAGGCATTGTGATTGTTGATGTCTTGTGCAGATGAAATGTGATGTGAGGTATAACTTAAGTGCACATTAAACAGAATGCTCAGATTACAAGAGGATGTATATAGTATTCAAATCACACACAGTAGAATGTGGCCTTGGGCAATTAAACTATGGGTCTTGTCTGGAGGTGACCGTTTTTTCCTTTAAAGGCCGGGCTAAACTTAAAACTTAGTTGGAAGAAGTGTGACTGTCTGGGATAAGAAAATAAGTCCTTTAAACTTAAGCTTTTTTCTTCCTCTGCAGTTTTGCAAGCTAAGTGGGAAGGTAAACGTATTTTAAAAGGGGACAAAACCAGACTTGCAAACGCGTTAGCCCTGTGGGACTTACATTCTACGGGGAAGATATTTTAAGGAGAGCTTTTAACAGCAATGTTGTTATTTGTCTCTTTCCAGTGATAGGAGAATCCTATCACTTACCGGGTGAAGTAATCAAAATGTACTTAGCAACTCCCTGCTCAAAGTAGACGACTTTTTATGTTTATGTGGCTTGGTTTGTCACATTATGACGGTTTGAGGGGAAATGAAGAACACAAGCGCTATTGATCTTAGTCTCTTGAGAAAGTTAGATTTTAGGATCATTTCACATTCCGGAAAAGCCTTACTGACTGTTTAAAATGTTTTGGAAAGCGCAGCAACAGATCCATTTTTCGTGAAGTATTGTAGTAGTGTGTATACACAATACGGGAGCCCACCATTGGCACCTCTACCTCACTTCTATTATTTGGGCACTTGATGTAGAACTGTGGCATTATTCCAAAATGGCGGAGCGTAGCTTTTAGAAACGTGATATAGGTGAAAACTGAGGGTTTATAGTTATAGAACGGGCATACTCATACGTCTCATACAAGATGTAGGGCACTACATATGTACTAGCAGGATTGTGTCATGGGGAGGGTTTCGTTGGAGTGTAACATGGGGGAGGGGTATAAGAGGAGGGGTGAGTTCCCTTTGGAGAAAACAGCTTTTTTAGGTCTCCAGGTGCGAAATGGTTCAATGTTTGTGCCTCAAACGTAGTGAAGTTTTTCGTGTCAGCATATTTTCCCAAGACTCTGATGATTTTTGCCATTATTTTTTTTCAAGATTGGGTCATGAGAGAGGGTGCACCCCCGAACCCTCCCCTTGGCTACGCGCCTATGTACTAATCAGACTGGCATATCTATCATAAAGCAATTAGAATACGCCGTCCTATCCATTATGCATAATACATAACACGTCATGCAGAATACAATGAAATCAGGTCGAGTCATGATTAAATTTCCATACAAGGTTAAGAAGTAATATACCTATAAGTCCGTTATACGCCTATTATTTCTGTATAAGTAGCTTTGATTTAACAAATTCAGATCAGTTCAGTAGATTTCTCTATATCCTTTCAAAATGGATAAAAGGAACGTACAAAAAATCTTTTTAAACAAAGCCTTCTTTGATTAAATAAACTAGGCTTTTAGTGAATCTTAATTCAGTATTTCCCCAAAACTTGAATTGACCTCCTCCCCTCTCCTAGAATTGGTTAAAGTAAATTGACTCCCTTCGGTTCCGAGAGTCCGATAAATCCGAAATAATAGGACTCTCGGAACCGAAGGAAGTCAATTAAATGATCAGTTTTTAACTACATGAAAGCTTCTGAAAGTGATTTTTACTAATGTGTAGCCAAGGAAATAAACAACTACCGTTAATTGAGCGGTTGAGATGGCAAACCATTACTGCACGTATTGTATTTACATTAATTATAAGCCCCTGTCCCCTAGAGTAAGACGATTCTACATTCTTTAAACAGATAAAGTATTTGCTGCACGTGGAGTAGGCTGTACACAGAGATAAACCAACAAGCCGGTTCAACTATTCGACAAGGATCTATCTGTAAATATCACCACAGAAGCGAAAGGACATTCACCTTTATAAAGGGCGTGCTTCCGTTAAGTTAAGTGTAATCATCGAATGATTGCTAGTAACGTCTTCTGCAATTGGGTTCAGAAAAGGTTAAACTAAAGGGAAAGCGAAGGGCAAAGATTTAAAACATATATCCGAAGCTCAAGATAGAGAAAAGGGAAAGGAAGATAGAGAAATGGTAACTGGTTCACTACCAAATCTGGAAGCATCATAGTTATAGGCTATCGGAAGTTGATGACTGAGCAATTTGATCACAGCTATCACAAGATGATTGTGCTGACAAACAGTCAAATGCTGCTGAAGCTATCAGAATTTAACAACAGACTATTATCGGCGTAATTTGCAGAATGATGAGAAATTTGACCATGTTGATCTACAAAAGCGAAAAAGGTTGCAACGTCAACAGATTTGTTTTCACTGGCATATTTGACGGTATTCCTATAATCAAAAGTTCATAAACAGTGAAAGGAGATGGAATGAACTGCACGAATATGATTTGTGTATGAAATACATGTAGCCTTTGTACTCCACTATGGATCCAAAACGTTTCTGTGACGTCATATGCTCACTCTCTTCATATATTTGTTGATAAGCCTATCAAAAGATGCGTCAAAAGAATACATTCACTAATAGATCCAAAACCAAAATATTTCAATTGCAACTGGGAATATTTCATTGTGTGTACACCACTGTGTTTTGAAATATGAATATGGTTGTATAGATATCACCCTCGTGAACTTCTAAGATTGAACTGGGACGTTTGTCTTGTTTTTTGTATTAGTATAGTTATTGATAAGGGAAGGAGCATACGCTTTCGGCCGATACTGTTTTCCAGTATAATGGGTCAATTAAACGCACTCGTACTACAAAGCATATTCCTTCATAAATGTAATGAAGCAGTTACGATTTCTTTGCAGACACAAGAAAGAAATTTTGCTGACCTGTTCAAACTATGGTAAGTGAGAAGGATTACATGGTTAATTTACAAGTGAGTACCCGATGTTACAGCTGTTTGTAATGACGGCAGAGTTGCGCAATTATCTACTAGTCCACCTTGACTCCCTCCCCTTCCCCACACAGTATATTACGTGACGAATGAAGAGTTTCATATTTATTGGCATCAGAGTAGAACGTTCAATCTGTAAACCTGACCGGAAAGGAAATATTAAAGTAAAGTATTATAACAGACAACTTACCAGTACCTTTGAACCTTTAGATTGAGGTGTGTGTTTCCTCTTAATCCATGTAACCTACGAAAATAAAGACAAAAGAGGCTATCGTTATTCAAATATGTGACATTCCAAAAGTTTAAAGATAATAAAGAAGAATATCTAGTTAGCGCAACCGTGACCCGGCAACCGTGCTTCTGTTAGCGCCTTAACCCCCCCCCCTGCCTTGAAGGGGGTCACGAAATTCCCAAAGGAAGCACCTGACTTTTGATAATTTGGCTGTCTTGTCATTATTTTCTTTCAAGGAATTCACTTTGAAGAACCGATTTACCGAAAACCTAGGAACCTACCAGAACTTGCTACAAATTCTTTTTTGAAAAAAAGTCAGTTGTCATTATGCATTTACAATCCTCCCAGCGAAACCCCGGGTATTTCTCCCAAGATATTCAAGTATTACTTAAAGGTCTTAGGACATCTAACAGAAATAGCTGTTTTCCTCAACGATGATACATTAAGATCTTCTGAGAAAATAATCCGTTGAAATTATTTGAGCCTCTTGTTTTAAAGATGTACCCCTTAAAAGTCTGACCATTTCTAAGACTTTTCATTAACTATGCAAAATCGCGATGTGGAGAGTTTCATAAGGTCTGTATTCCTTTTGTTAACTTCCTTTGTAAATTTTCTGCTAATTACATAGCAGCTAGTTCCTAGCTTAGAGTTTAATGTGGCCATTTTTAATGTAGTCGATAGCTTCAATCAAAATTAACCCCTCTGGGCATGCCAACATTACAGATGTCCTTGGAATGAAGCTTTAACCAACAACAAACAACAACAGGTCGTGACATTGTGGTAGCTATGACAATACACCTACCGAATATACATTTAATTTCATACTTAAGATCTACAAAATTTGCAAGGCGCTCCCAGCTTCATTCGCCAAGACAATGTATACGGTACACACAGAACACGTGTAATTGTCGATAAAATAGGAAATATGGCGGCACCCATAACCAACTGTGCTCCCGATCGGGGCAAAACTAGATTTCCCCAAAAGTGGGAATCTCCCAAACTGTTACATAAAGTGTCTTTTATAAAATGAACCAGAACAATCTAGAAGAAACTACTCATGTACAGTTACTGCCTTCATTAATTTGTATTGCTATTTAACATCTGTAACATGGAAAGTTTGCATAACTAGCGGCCCACTCGGCGTTGGAAGCTGGTTAATTTCGTATGCTTATTTTAAAGGTCTAAACATTTAAAGCTATCATAAAACGGTCCTTCAGAAAAAAAAATGCAGGGATATATAAAATATTATTTAAACAAGAACGAAATATAGTATCTAAGGAAAGATATCGGGCAACCATGATATCTTCAATTATACTAGACTTCAAGGATGATTTGATGATGGTTTCATTACAGAAACAGGATATGAATGGGATTATTTTGCTGTTTGTTACTTTCATGATTGAGTTTGGGGTTACATGTAAAGGGGAAAAAGAAAGGAAAACGAGAACAAGTGTGAAAATGACAATTTCACCTTTTCCAATTATGAAGATAAGCGTACAAGTTTATATGTTGAAAAACCAGAGACACAATCACCAGCTCATGGGTCGCAAACCTAGTCAACAGAGCAAACCCATGTAACTTAAATAATCAAATACTGGCATAAAATTATGAGCTATAAATTTATCATTTTTTGATTGAGTTGATAGCCTGTCTTTTGACGTTCCATTTTCAGCCTCTTTGAACCTAGATACTATTGTATCAACTTACAGATGTTGAAGAAACAGTTAAACAGGGCAAAATGGTCATAAAGATGAAGAAGTAGCGAGCCGTTGAAACAAAAAGCATAACTTTGGGATTACACTCACTTTATTTTGTTGGCCATGAATTACATAACGGAGATCTCTCCTTGACTATAAACATTTCCTTGAATGAAAGGATATTCAAACAACACTCATTCCAGCATAAGCGAAAAGTAAAGCATCGGATCAGCAGAGGATTTCTAGATAAAGTCATCCTGAGTGGATGAATCGCAAGTATTAAAACTTAAACTACAGACAGACGGCAGTTGGATTGCACGATAGACTATCTTTAAATGAAGATGTGTTCTAAACCCCTGCACTGACATTACAAAAGCCTATGGTCATACAAACCTACTCGTTTAAACCAAGGACAAAAAGCTGATGTATTGGACATGCAAAATAGTGCTTTACGAGTGACCTAGAATATATGTCCACAGGGGCATGTGAAAATCTTTTCATCTCTGTTTGACCTAAAAGTTTTCCTTGGTATCTTTTAGCGATATTTCCATTTAAAACAACGCAAAAATAGATGAGACAAACAAACAGAAACCACACGGAGGATGAATCAAAAGCACTTGCTTTTACTGTAGCAACTCCACAGCAAAGGCAAATTCACCTTGTTAACTTTTTTTGTGCGACGGTTCCTGCTATTTAAATTTGGAAACTCGAGCACGATATGATGATGTATTAGTTGTACGAAACATTTGTAAATGGTTGCCGTAAGTATGTGCACTATTTTGCTCAAAACATATAACTATTTCCTTATAACTGAGTCTCTTCGATGAAAAACCTTTACTTGGTGTCTTCTGACGAAATTTTCTTCAACTCAGTAAAAGAACATGGTTAGGAATAGAGAAAAACTTGAATAACGTTTTTTTACTGGATATTCCACCATAGTAATTTATTATAGCCGAAGGGAATACCAACTGTAAAATGCTTCCCCCGATTGCAGGCCTAATTTGCTCATCTTAATGAGATAGCTGTGTAAGGTAAAGTGGGTATTCGATCTTCATATATATATATATATATATATAGGAGTTTATTCTGTCATCAAAGAATGGAAATCTGACCTGAATAGCAATGACGTAAGTTACTATTCCAGCTATTACGCAGTACCGACCTTTCTCATTTTTCTCGTTCTCCAAATGCTTTGGAAAGTTCGTCCTTTTCGACTTATATCGTCCCTGCTAGATTCAGATTTGAGAAAAGATGTTTACGCTTAAATCTCCAAATCTCCTAAAAAGTGAACCACTTAAGCTATGACATTAAACAACATACATTTTCACGCACAAGAGCAGAAGTGACATACTTTTGTGAAGGAAACGAAATGTTCGGACTATCAAAGTATTCGTCAGTCCTACAAATCCACTGGAAATCGTTTCACCAAAAGACAAAATCTAGGCCTATATCATTCTATTAAGTCAAGAAACAGTCGTTTTTCGAGAAAAGAACCACTCACTACCCAATTGTGCAAGTTACCATGTCATAAACCATTTAGTCATCACTTTAGTAAGAATTTGAAGTCAAATTTGCGTTATTAATTGCATATCTTTTTATGTGATCTCGCCTTATCCCAAAAGGCATATAGTACATATTATCGACAATAATATTCCAATCCCCAGTAGCTTCTTTGAATCGTATTGACTTTAAACATCACAAAACAATACATGTCAACCAGTGCTGCCTAGTCTTATGAAAACAGGTTTATGAAGTCGACTCTCAAATGTTAGACAAATTAGTGGCGCCAATCATACTGTTCCCAGAATGGACACGAAATCATAGACAAGCAAATATTGAACTGAAACACAGCACAATGGTGATGGATTTCTCCATTTAAATAATTTAGAGTCGGTTCAGCCATTGTACTGTGGGGGAGAAGGATGAATAGAAATGGGTAGGTTGTTTGTTCATCCCAGTTTTTAATTTGAAGTAAGTTGTATTTTAAACACTCTTCCTTGTATAATACCACTCTAATACCCTGTTATTGTAACCTTATCATGGTAGGCCTATAGATTGCACTGAATGTAGGCCTATCCTTTAAAAAGTACGAGAACAGAGTATTTGCGTGGTATACTATGCACTAAGTATTCTGAGGCTAAAATGTTCCTTACACTTCGCATAAACATTGAATTTTTTCTGTATATGAGGTTTTGCGATACTTTGTTTATACAGGTAAGTAGGGTATGTGAAATGAATAGAGTGCAGATATAACAATAACATAAAAAATCGCAATGTGTTGTTAATGGTTGAAGCGCAGTTTACTACGCAGGTATAGGATAAGCTAACAAAGCAAAGTAGGTTCTGAATTACAACTTAGACTGTATTTCCCGTTATCCCAGACATTTCTAATTCTCTCAATTAAACAAATTGTGGTTTCTCCCATAACTATATGAAGTTACTCCTTGAGCAGACACAAACCTATTTATTGCTTCAGACCATGTCCTGGTGAGTATACACGGCTTTTATGTGTAATCCATACATTAGCTCTCTCTACATTGTGTGGAATATGAGTTAGTCTGCATCATATTAATTTTCAAGCTTTGATGTCAATCAAAGAGAAGTCACCAACTGAGTAATTTGATACCCCCACACCAAAATGTACTTTGGCGTGCTGACTGTATATCTTTAAGTTTGGTTTTCCTGTTCAACGGTTTATATCTAAATTGTATTCTTTGAACTTAAAACCCGCTCTTTAAAGAAAAAATTAAAGAAAAATCAATCTAACTATGATGACTACGACTGGACTCTGAGACGACCTACCGCATGGTAAACCTTATTTGTTTACTCGGCCATAGCACCGGTCAGTCTCCTCATAATACTGTCAGCATTTGCAGTTAATCACACACACCACATCTACCAGGGAGGGGGTTAATCGGGGGAGTAGGGTTGACTTGGTGGTAAGAGTGTCCGCCTTGCATTCGACAGGGATAAAATTTCAGTCAAGGACGGGCGATTTGTTCTCAATATGGGAGTGGGGACATGACCCCATTTTCAAATAATTTACTGTGTGAAAAATCAAGGTCACTTCTCATATATTGGGGACATGTCCCCCTGTCCCCCCGAGATCGCCGCCCATGATTTCAATGGAACCCCTTGATTTTTTTAATGACTCAACGCTGCTTCTTCGCCGTGACTGTTTGCAGAAATGACTGACAGTCGAAATATCACGGATATTTGATTGGTCAATTCAGGAGGTTGTCCGATTCAGGAAGTCATGTACTTCAGGTCTTCGCTCCGTTCAGCTGTCGAGCAGTGACGTAGAGCAGAGATGCTCCACCCTTCCAGCCTAAATTAAATTGAACGGAGCTAAAATGAGCTGAACTATTTGAGTTGAACTAAACTACGATCGAGTAAATAAATGCTATATGGAATTTCAAGCAATAAGAGTAGCAATCGAAAGATTTCGGGTTCAATCTTCTCGTCCTGGTAACAGTAATCTGTTTATTTTTTCCCTGGAGTAATCCACGATTTCCCTTCTGAAACGAACGTAATTCAAAAGATTTCAAATCGTGTGTAAAAATGTTGAATTAGAAACAACCATGTTAAGTTATATGCCACAGACGATCGTTCTTTCACGGCCGTGGCCGCTAAGTGTCGTGAAATACTTCTTTCCATCTTTAAGGCCGCGATTATTACAGTTTTTATTATTCATTGGTGTAACTAGGATTTTCAAAGAGGGAGGGGGTCCTCGGCTGGATTCATGGACGGATCCCCTTTGGAATTTTTTGGCTCTTGGCATAGGGCTTAGATGCAAAATGGTGCTATATTTGACATATTTTGAAGCATTTTCTTTTTTTGTCAAAACTCTTTTTTCACCCATGACAGCCAATAGGGGGAGCGCGCCTGTTGCCCCCCCCCCGATCCGCCATTGATATTATGGTATAATTTCTTATTCAAATTTCGGCCATATACCCACATACTTTTCTGTTTCGTTTTCTTGATAGGGTACAAATACATTCAAAAAGTCAAGCTTCCACTGCTTATCCTGTCTAATGTTCTTCATTTGTTTGAGGAAGATCTCATGTGAGGTTTGGTTACGTTGATTGGTTGGTTGGCTTAGTGACAAATTGCAAGGTGTCTGTATTCCTTAGGTTATCAGACTCTTTGCGGATACATTGACAGTTGATGCATTTAAGGTGATTTATTCAGACTGCAAATGTTGGCCGAAATTCAAAGTACAACATTGTTTACTGAAGTTGACATGTTTAAGACTTAATTTAGTACCCACCGACACTTTAACAAATGTTCTTGAAAGAAGTCAGTAAGTTACACTTAGTTGGTGTCACTTTCCTAATAAATAAGAATAACAGTTTCTTTGTGCTGGTATTTCTAGAGTTTTCAAGTAAAATAGAGCAACGCAATTTCTAAATCCCAAATGTCTTTTATTTGGCAAGGGAAACATCAAAAATGCGACTCTTTGTGTCTATACGCAGAATTACTTGATGTAGGTCTTGAAGATTGAATGTGATAAATTCAGGGCATCACCTTCCTCAGCCTCTCATCTAACAGTCTAAGGTCAGGTAAATGGTCATGTTTAACTGGCGGAAACGGTGTTTTCACATGCACTTATGCCATACAGTAATGAGGTAAAAAATCATAGTGCGTACAAACACCACGTTATAAGTGTTCGAGTTTCCCCTTTGAAACGAAGGCAAAGCAATGGAATGTAAAGAAATTAACTGAAACTAAATATCATGTGATTAATATGATCTTATAATAATAGTAAGCTGTGACCACTTTCATCTTTTACAATGCAAGGCCATGCCCTGCTCGTTGCCCTATAGCCTTGTAATCTAAACGTGCTTGTTTCAATGTTTAGTGTCGAAAATTAGTATTTGACTTGTGAAAAAACAAATAACAGTTTCCTAAGGTTCATGTTCGTGAATAAATAAACAGGTTTTCATAACGACATTTTAATTGATACAGATCATAACCTTCAATAGATGACGTAGGTTATCATTCTCAGTATATCTATAACTTAGCAGTTGCAACTGAAGGAAGCGAACCCTTTTTCTTGTATAGGATGTTAATGAATGAAACGACTAATAAACTACAGACAGAACGCAAAAAACCCACCTTGCTGTCAGCCTGTGAACGTGGTACCATGAAACCTCTTTCGTTCTATATGTCGTCAATCGAAACGACTGTTGGATCACTTCTAGCGAAATAAAAGGAAAGAGCTGGAAGTCTCCCTGTTTTAACAAATATTTCTAATGTTTTCCGTCATCACAAGAGATTAAAACTGAAACTCTCTTGTACAGCACTTATCTGCCAGATAAAATGTTGTATTTTGATTACAAATATATACTGGTTATTACTCACAGTAATAACTTATTATTTAGTATAGTTTAGACCTTTGTGAACCTTTTTGTCTTAATACCAAACATTGAAATTAATGACCAAAAGGTTATTAAGTCTGTACATCAAACTTTTGGGACAGGTGTGTGAATGCAGTTATCTTTACTTGAATTAAAGGAACAAGTTAAGGAAAACAGCTGGGATTTCTTACCCCTTCAGTTCTTCCCAACGAAATTACTTGTCCCTTCCCAAGGCGCATATCCAGGCGGCGTTGGAGGCGCTTTCCCTGGGTTGAAAAAGGGGCATTGTCACACTCTCTTTTAGGTCCTTACCATGGCTTTGATCGATACTGTAGTTACTACCCCCCCCCCACACCGATTAAAATATTTGGCAAACGGAAATGGATAAGGAACAAGCGCTTCCGTGGGAAAAGGGAGTGATGGGAATCAGCATCCGATCGGCATTTACCTAACAACGTATGATTCCATATTTAAAGGGTGTTTATTGCGTTTGAAGTGCAGACAATATGAATACCTATAGAACCATGACTTTTAAGTATTAAATGGTAGACATTTCCGAAAAGGTCCTATAGCATGAAATTTGAACGTTTAATGCTGAAAGAATTATTTTCGGTGAGCCAGATTAATGCCACGTGTACAAAATATGCCCTTTGAGTAATGGTTAGAAATAATTACTTGGTTAGTAATTCATTTGTACCTTTTGATACACTGGGTGAGGCTCCCACACAACAAGCAGAAATTACGATTTTAATGGGCCCAATTCGTTCAAGAAAAATCTCTTTGGCGTATGGAGGGTGGTTTAAAACGCGTAGCCAGGATTTTCGTAAATAAGAAAACAATTGGCTGCCACGAATGCGCGAGAAGCGCATAGAAAAATGACATATTTAAGGACATTTTGTAATGTTTATATCATTTTACAACTCAATAGTTAAAACATTTTTAACAGAGTCATATCGGAGTACTTTTCTTTGAAGAAACAGATGATTCGGGGCATTGTATTGGCTCTTGAACTCCCACCTCCCCCGTCCGCCCCTTTTGGCAACTGGTCTATGCTGTTTTAATCCCAAATAGTGAATTTTATAGAGAAATAAAATTTTGCATTATGGTGGAGTACCTCAATTTCTTCTATCACTAATCTGATGTAAAGTTAATATACAGTTACAGTTAACAAAAATTTTGATGTCAAAACCTTTCAGTTTTAATTAAGGCACTTGACATTCATGCAAAAATATATATTATCTGCAAGTTTTGTAGATATCTTAAATTAATTTGAGATATATGTCATTTGAGAAGTCTGAAATTAAATTTGTGATACCGTTCCATACAACTCTTATTTTAATATACTGGAACGGTTTTCGATATGGTCGACTGCATTACAATGCCCAGGACTCCTTCGTCTCTCTATGGAGTTAATATCAGGTAGTATCTCCATGGTCTCACGTTGTATATAAATAGCAACGGTCCAAATCTTAATTTAGTAAAGAGACACAGTGGGCCACCAAAGGTTTAACCTGTCGCACTACACATTATAAGGTAGGCAGGTAGTGTACATAAACTGTAAACCAAGCCTCACAATTTAGAAGCTCATTTAATCTTGAAATAAATCCTTTGCTTCTTCAAATCTGCTGATTGATATTGTTACCCTGTCATTAAATTTAATTTCCTGTGCCAGTTGAATAATATACGTGATAACATCCGTTTACTTTAGCAGATAAGGCCAGTGCGCTGTGCTTTAAATTGAAATATTTATGAAGGTAACGTTCGCGGGGCCATGTGATCAATTTAGAAGTACACTTTGACCAGCAATGCACAACCACGTGACACATTTAAAGGGAAAATACTCTTGTCCCAGATAATGAAATTTTTCTCAAGTAAACTTTCTTCTGGTCCCTCCTCAAATGATATAAAGTTGTCCTTTGCACCTTCCTGACGAAACTAGCCTGTCCTTAGTTAAGCTGTTCAATATCACAACTGTTCAACTACTTGTCTAGTACTAACCTGTCCAAGCACTAAGCTACAATATATCAGTGATCTGCTCAATTCATCACAGGACCAATCAACGACGCTATTGTTTGAAGTATTGCTATAAAAAGTTTAGCAACCAATTGCGGATTTAGATATACGGAGGGTCCTAGTTATGTCTTAGGTGAAGCAACACTCGCTTTAATACTGCTTCGAAGTAGTATTTTCTCTGAAGATGGTTTCTTCTTGTTTGTTTTCAACGTGTAACGCACAACATCGACATCTCACACATACTTACTCTAATCTTTTATTCCTGACCCTAGCACTCTTCACAGAAAACTCTACTAGACAAGATCCTGACCTCATTGACATCTCCACAGACAATTAGTTCACCTAAAAGATACACTTAGTACTTCACAAAGTAGCACAATAAAATTAAATCCCTGTAGTAAAACAGAGATGCTATTTTACGAAAAGACTTAGCCTATCTGCATGATAAAGAGAAAGATGCTAAAAGGGAAGGGATACCCCCTCAAGAAAAGGTACTCTTTCTGATTCATCTTCGTCCCACCATATCAGGTCTAGGGCCATAAGTATACTCCAAACCCAAAGTTATTTTCGACAAGTTAGAAAGGAAATTAATCTGAACTTTTTGGTAACACTTTTTTATTTAATTACCATGGTCCATTTTCGAAATAAAAGCATTAAAAAAGATCTCATTTTCTACCAAGAAAGATCCCGAGTCAAGGAAGAGTGACGTCATAGATTACATCGATATAGGTGACAGTACTTCGTACTTTTTGACCTAGCGTTTTGACTTTGAATTATATGGGTTTTCTAGTTACCCCAAGGATATGTGGAATGGACGAAATTTCAATACCTGGATAAAATCATAGTATAAGTGCATTGGACTTTTGAAGTGTAATGAAGGTTAATTGTAAAGAAAGTTTAATGTAATGGTCATCTTATTGAGTCTATGACACACTCTTCTTGCTCCAACTCCTTTTTGGTATAAATATGCTAACTTCAAGCGTAAATATTTCGAGTCTTACCAAAATGCTTAGATTAGATTCTTCTTAAGCATGTAAAATACAAAGGTGGGACTGGAAATATTCTTATCAATTTTTTTACCGAAACAAGAAGATGTCCATGGCAATAAAATTTATGAAATTAAAGAATGGACTTTCAATCGACGGATATTGTATGATGTCACTTTTTTGTGTCAAGGACAGTTAGTGGACATCCACCAGCAACCAACATTGACGACAGTCAATGAGGCTGTATAGCAGGTTATTACAAATGGGAGATGAGTGGGGGAGGGAGTAGGACGTCCCCTTTTTTAGGTTTAGATAACACTACGATTTCAACTGTCTTAATAATGGTGATGGCTTGAAGTAAGAAGGCCCTTCAGCCATCACAGGAGGAGCGATCTTTTTAGGGTCTTCAGCAAGGACTACGAGACTCAAACTGCTCACTCTCTTCTGCCATTTGGCTGAAAGTTCTATTTGTTCGCTTAACAACGTAGTCGTTTGGTACTTGAAAGAAGAAACAAAAACCTAAGAAACCTAGCCATACAAATCTGAATATACCTTGAAAGCGGCAGAATCTGAATCCAATATTATAGATACCGTACTCATATTGCCCGCAGTGAGCTCATGGAAACCTTGGTCAGAAAACGCAAGCAGTGCAGGTGTATGTGCATATCTAATAAGTGGTGACGACGCGTGAGAGGCCCACATTTACTCAAACATTCCAGTCATCCATAAAAGCTGATTTACACCCTTACTAGTAAGTGGACAAATTTACATTCAAAGTAAGTGTTACTGTTGCAGTTACATTTGATTACAAATATCTGAGGTCTGTTTGGTTGATAACTTTTACAAGGCGCCATTGTGAACTTCATCAAGCCCCTGGTATCAACTTTCATTGTATACTAATATTTGAGTCTAGCATTTAAATTTGTAGCGTACGATACCCAATAAAGTCTGAGAACATTTGTGCATATCTCTTTACATTATCTTAGCCTCGCAACTAACAAAGCAATAATCTTCCGACATATTCATTTAAAAGTTGATCCCTTTATGAGTATTTCTATGAAAATTTTGGTGTAAAGCCCTCATTCTAATCCCAAAGCTAATCGCATTTTTTGATAACATCTGGCCGAACCTTTTTTTTTAACCCTTTAGTAGGCCTACTTTATAATATTTGTGAATTGTAGATGTTCGACAAGCCTTAACTTTAAGCCGTTTGACAAACAAGTATGGGGTCAACATAATTTTGTCAAGATAAAAATCGAAATTTTACCGGATTAATACATTAGCAGAATCAGCCTTAGAAGATTACAAAGTGTGAATCGCCTTGGGATAAGACTCAAAGAAATGAGTCGCGATTGGAAGAGTTTTGCAAATCGAAGGCAGTATGAAATATTCAACATTTGAGTTTTATATTGAATATTAGCAAAGTGATAATTATTTCTTATTTTCAACTCTGTTTTTGATTTATCATATGAAGAAAGGAAATGAATTTTCAAAGAGGGTAGACCTCCATGAGGACCACACCTAGGTGCGCCAATTGCCACTCATAGTGTTTCCAAAGAAGTCATTATCCTCCCTCTTTTTTTCATTTTATATAGACTGCGGGAGGTAAGCCTTATCACACGATGAGAAATGAGGTACCAAGTTATCAGGCTACAAAACATTGATTATGAATATTCATGAACAGTCCACTTGACCAGAGAATCATTCAACACTATGAGAGGAGTTTTATGGTCGTTGAAAAGACACTTTGAAGCATCTCAATTACTGACATAAAATATCACTTACGTACATAAAATATCACTTACTCTGACTGTAATTAAACTAGTCCTACTGTATACCCGAATTAACCAAATTAACCATAGTAGTCTGTGCGTTCTTTGGGCCAGAGGAGGAATATTCAACTCTGAAGCGATGGTAGGTAAATTAAAGTCTTTACATAAACTTTTATATCTTTGTGCTAGGCTACAAAATTCTAAATTCTGCTTGTCACAATTTAAAAACTCGTGGTTTGTCATGAGGCCCGAGAACAGAGAATGGGGATTTCAGTTTTGTGTGGTGATTAAAGCAACCACAGTTGAGAGGCTTGTTATAATAATAATAAGCCTAAGGAGGACGTTATATATGAGCAAGAGATACAGTCGGTTAACTGCGTGATGTAAGACAATCTGCGTGGTCAGTCTTGCCACCTCCGTGGTGTAGAATTACTTCCTAAAAGATCTCTTGTAAATTTTAAAAGTTACATTCAAACAGTTTAAGCAAATACGCAATGATCCTAATGTGCAGGTACAAGTCTCGTGTGAACCATGGGAGACGCCCTGTATGCTCAAATTGCAGGGGCGTATCCACGAATTTTCAGTAGAAAGGCACAAGGTTTGATTGATCACTATCCCGGGGAGAGGTCAAAGGGGTGGAGATGTCCCCCTAAACCCTTTGGAAAATCTTTGCTTTTTGGAAGATGCAAAATGGTACTATATTTGCCACATTTTGGAGCATTTTTCCTCAACTTTTCTTTCACGCGTGTAGGCCAATGGGGGTGGGGATGGGTGCCTGTTGCTCTCCCGGCTGGATCCGCCACTTGATTGTGCAGTTACGAAGTGAAATATTTGAAACAGATTTACTCCTGAATGGATGAATGTTGTAGGTCTTTCTTGATACAAGGAGAGTGACGTCATACAGCCTACGGGTCGAGTACATTTGAACTCACAAAGAAGTTATTTCGCCATGTATTTTTTACTTCCACATTGAACACTACATTTCCTTAAAGATTGTTACAGCTGTACCAGTAAGCAGTGGAACTGACATGTAAAGACATAATCACAGGTTAGAACTCATGTTAAGTGCATATTAGTGGCAGTGCAATACCAACTAGGCCTATAAATAAAATGAACAAGCAATGACAAAGCAACCAAACAAATTTTGTGACCATTCAAATTACGTTTTGCTACTTTTGAAAAAAATACCCAACAGTTAAGTGAATGACTATTAGCCATCTTGCTCACTTCCAGACCATACGTGGAGGATATTAGCGTTGTTACATCTCAGTATGCAATCAAGACAACAGGGTAACTACAATGTTCAAAATGTTACTTCAACGCTATTCAAATATTGTGGGAGACGGTCTTTGTAGTTCAGAGTTAGCTTTGACCTACGTATATGCTGTGAAGATGTTAGTAAAAACTAAAACCTCCTCCCCATGTCATTCAAATTAAATCAATTTTAGACTTTCCTTTACCATAAACTAGCTTACTTGTCTTGCTATGAAGTGAAGTTACTGTCCCTATCTTATGACGTTATCGTGCGAAGATGTCAAAAAAAAGTTAAGCAAATGATCAGTGGTGACCTATTGGAGCCGTGGCTGAAGTTAATTTAATTATTGCACAGGTCTTCGACCAAGAAAACACCGACAAATAAATTGAATATCCAATGAAAAGACATTGAAAATTGGTGATGAGAAATTTCACGCTCTAAATAGTTTGACTTTTGTACTGATTCCTGTAAAGGTAGACAGCCGCTAGGCTGATATATTCAAGCAAAACAGACCCCTGATAACGTTTTAGGATCGATACAGTTTGGTTTTATGCATACACTATATGTTACAGCTTCGAGTTGGCCTCTCAAAGATGTGGAGATGTTATCTTAGGGGTAGTTCTTGATTCCTTCGAGGAATGGCATTTTAAAATACCTGCATTGCAAAGGCAATACGACTGAAGTAATTACAGTATAGTTGTCACGTTCACGCTGTTCTGCTGCATATGTATATCTATAAATATTTGTAAGCGGTTTAGTAAGTCTTTATAGCCTACCTTAGAGGAGTTTTCACAGTCGGAAAAATTTTAAAGCTATTTGGACTGATTTCTATTTTAAGACATGTTTTCACTGGGATGATATATATCTAATGGCAGTGAATAAGCCACAGGGTTACAATAGTGTCATGTCGCACATCCACAGATACCAATGTTTGAAATGATTGATCGAAACTGAAAGGTAGATTCACAACACCTAAATTGTGTAAATTCTACTGACAAACTTTGATTAACCTCATTAATGGTTTTTAGCACCTCTCAGACTCCCACAATGTAATTCAACAAGATTAATTCCCCCTGCTCATGACATTACACTACCTTTGCAACCCTTACAATCTATCTACTGTACACCTTGTTGTAATTTTTAAATCTTCTTTGATGACTCTTGATGCTGTGAAATGTACTGTACTTATCATCAAATGTTCATGTCATTGACCAATCAGAGTGTATAATTATTTGTAGGTGCACTTTGTATTTGCCCTGGTTTGTTGTCAATCAAAGTACTATGACTAGGGAAACATTTTTAAGGATCTTACTGCTACTTCATGTTTGGAAGATGATACTCTCCCTTAAAGATTAATGTCATATTTCATCTATCGCAGATCTATTTTGCATGTCTTTATTGAAACTTTTCACATAGCCATGGGGGAGGATTTACCCAGAATGCAAATTGACTATTTTATTTGTGTGACACATTACATAGACATACGACCCAGGGGACCGAGAGTCGAAGAGTGAGGAAGAAGGATATAGCCACGTGGAGCTAGGGCGGAGTCAAATTTGCCTGAAAAATAACTTTAAAACTTGGGGCAATTAGGTCCCCACTTAAGGGTTTTTTCTGACAAAAAACAGACATACCACTCGGACAGTACAACATCAGTTTTCAATGTCAGAATGAAGTTTGCTGAACGTTTTACTATCAAAGCTAAAGCTCTTTTGTGATATTCTGTCTTGGTGAGCTCTTTATCAAATTTCTTCAACTTCTCCAATTGTAATTAATAAATTCTCTGCTGAGGAAATCAAGGTTAATTAATCTTCAGTCACATCCTTTAAGCATCATCACCATTGCTCCTTCCCACAAAAAAAAAAAAACTTTAAATGTAACGACCTCCTCTCCCTCACTACTTCTCAAGTGTGGTTGTACAAACTCCCAATAAAAATAAACAGCTCTGGAAGTTGCACGTTCTGTAAACGGGTTCAAACTTTTTAAATACTTAATCAGCAGTTTAATTTTCAGTAAGTTGACCTGATGTGATGACTATGGACATTTTTCCCCAGTCAAACTCAGAAGTAAGGCAATTGATTGTCTCTAGATGTCTATTCATCATTGGCTTTGTCTATCATATCACGGAACTTTGTACTAATGAATATGATTATTGATTTTAATTGGTGAAAATGACAGCCATTTGTTATTAGGTCACAAGTGATTTGGGCCCTGCATTTGGTGAATTGATCAATTCGAAATGGAAAATTGGTCAGACAAATGTTGTAACAGAAGGAAACATTATGATTTCTGAAATTTATTCTGCAAAGGTTGGCCTTGTGGTCCTTATGGCATTGTGGAAGCCTCTGAATTTCTCACTTTAAGGTAAATATGAAACGTTTAAAGATAAATATGGAAAAAGCTCAGATAGAAGCATAAATTAAGTCTGCGTTCATTATCTTTCCAGTTGCGGCACAAAGGACGTTGGTAAAGACTACGTTTGACCAGTGGCGTAAGGGGAGCATTGGGCAATCCCCCCCCCCCCACGGATGCCAATTTTTTTTCTTTTAGATACTAAAAATACGTAATTTTGTAACACAAATGTTACTTCAAAAGGTAGCATATATGGCACCAGATTGCATGGAAGGACACCTAATTTTTCAAAAATTTTCAAAGGGGAGGGGGAGTCCCCCCTTAGACCCCTCCTCCACGCCGGCGATCTCACAACATACTGTGTGCCCCCTTGAAAGAAATCCTGCGTACGATACTTGATTTGACCACAGAGTGGACGGTGCCTACCCAGATAATTTGGACTGCTACAGTAAGTTAAGCTGGTTTAAACCACGATGATACAATACACACAATTACACATCTACCTTCGATGAATTCAAGGATCTACAATAACATTTTATTTGCTTTTCTTCCGAAAAACCCCTCAATACACCAATTACATAAATGTACAGTGATACTCTCTGCCCTCTGATTGGTAATAACTCCTGTCGGATCTGCTGTTGCACCTTAGTTTAAGACGACGAGCTCCATTTTAATTACTTTAAGTACCGTTTTACATCGGATACAGAGCATACCCGATAGGATGTACGGATTTTCGTCTGTGTACATAACCGACAACATCATATCCGGAAAGTACAAACCTTCCTTGGGATACAATCACCCCATTTTTGTGACAGTTTCAAAACCTCAAAGTTAACCAAAATGCTACTTGAATGTAAGTTTAAAACAAATTTAGCCCAAAAAAGGTTCTTTAATGACAGATAGTATTTCAATGCTATCACTACGCTACCATGATTGATGTCCCCTATTAATATTTAGGCTTCATTCCTATTTAATAGTACAGCCTCTCGCATCCAGTCGTTTCCATGGAAAGTGGCATAGTTACTATACGGTGATGTTCTACATCCTTTTAGAAATGGGTGCAGTTTACTCACCCTTGCCTTCGTAGCTGAATTTACTGTTTCTGGCTGAAACAGAAAGAGTTGTGAACATGCACAAATATTGCCACCTGTGATGTTTCGTAATACGATACACCATTGTAAAGCAAACGGATGTAAAAAAGTGGATTGACTGGCGCAAAAAGCCCCTTAAATTACATTTTGTAGTTAATGGGAAGTTGCTTGGCATAATCCTTGCAAGTTTGAAAACATCCATTAAGAGCTCTCGTCTAAACCATTACAGCACCTATTTAAATATCGTGTTTGAGCGTCGAAAAACAATAATCACACCAGCTACTGAAAAAATAATTCTTTTATAAATGTAAAACGATAGTGCGAGAGGCCCAGATGACTTAAAAATTTATGGAGCAACGTCTGCGAACGATGCACTAATTCAATTATCATCTTTTTGGACAAATGCCCATTATTCCTCACCATGGAAGTTGGAAACCACTTAATTTTAGGTGGATGGTAGCTCAAACCTGAGGCAATTTAAATACAAATCTTTAGTGGTTCAAAGATTGTCGTCTTCAACTTCTCACAACAACGACGGAACACACGGCAGCGGCTTTTTACTTCAAGAGAGCAGGCGAGTATAGAGTTGGGTGTATTTGCGAAGGCGGAAATCCTGGGGCGCTGATAAGAGGAATATATTCCCCTGTATGACTTTTTGGAGATGTTCCCATTACCTTTCACATTTGTACGCAACAACGTTTGCCTCAAAGGCCCATTATCCCTCCCCTTCTCCCTCCACTCCCCTTCCCACTCCCCTTCCCCCTCCCCTCCCCCATACATTTTTTCACACAAATCTCCGCTACTGTGTTTTCACAGGGAAATTGCTATTTAGCACTAACTTACCGATAATGACAAAAACTTTACTTATCGAGTGCATATCATTTTAAAGCTTACAGCGATGAGTTGTTCTAATCTGAGAGTATGTTTTTAGGGAGAAATCTCTTTGGTTATTTCTACAACTAGCAACATGGGCGCAAATCCTTGTGGGGAGAGCGGGACGCGTCCCCACCAACTTTTTCAGTGGTGAGGACATGATATACCGTGTCCCCACCGATTTGTCTTGACCATACGCTGCATTTCGAATTCCCCTGTAATGAACTTTGGCGCAGTTTGATCCAGCATTGTGCAAATGACCAGAATCATTACTATTAAGCGACTTCTCCGCTGAAGTATTAACACATTCAGTCACGTGAATCATAATCTATACACGGGACTGGGAAATTGTGGTCAGCATAACTGAGTGCGAAAGCAGTCGTTTACAACTCACAGTGTGTTGGCAATTTGAGCTAGCTTTAGGTCATGCAGTGTTTCCCCTTTCAGTTGAATTACCTGAAGTTTTGGTAAATTTCGGGAGATATTTTGAGAAGATAAAATTTTTGAAACCGAAATCATATGAAGCAGACTTACATTACAATAGAAAAGAGATATGAGTATAATATAGGACGGAAATCGCATTTGTGGCAGTCTACAATTGTTTTCTGTGAGAGAACCCCAGACCCATCGTATACAAAAGTCTACTTGGAGTATTTGTCCCCTGATTTTTGTTCTGCACACGCCCACGTTTCCCCCAAACTAAATTTCTAAGCCATGAGATCTAAAAATTAAGGAGCTCTGGAGCATCATTGGGCCTGAAAAATGTTATTTCGGGCTATCTGGGAGGTATATTTACCAACAAATTCTTGGTCGCTACGGCACGCCCGAACCCATGATCGCGCCCTGCTTTAGATAGTATTAGGGAACAGACATGCGTCCCCATCACTATCCAATACAGATCTGCGCCCATGACTAGCAGTACCAAAATCTGATGAAAGTTGTTTCTTGGTTGTTTTTACTGGACCCATATTATCTGGTTTTAGCTTCCGATAGCCTTAAATATACATCTTAAAGTCTAAAAACAGATTTGTCAGATTCTAAAGAGAATTATTTATCATAGCAATTAACAGTTCAGGTGAAAATGAGAATTCACTTGATCGGGGGAAATTTTGCCTGGCTCAAAACATGAATATTTATGAGTACTTGAAGTCTACCTCTTTGCAGCCATCGTTCTGTTTAACCATGTGCGTGTGTTAGTTCACGCCCATTGAAAGAAACACATGGAACCTTCCACAGCGTGTTAATGAACACAAGTGCTGGCATGATCTAGTTGCACATCCTTGCATGTGTAGTAAACGGTGCACGCAACTTGCGGCTATGTCGACTCTATAAATTAAGCTTAGGACAAACGGCATAGCAAAATTGCTCATTATCTCAAAAACTGTTTGGTGAACTTCCAAATATGACTCGGCTTCGGCTTTTTTCTCTTTGCTACAAAGTTTCCAAATATGCCAGTATCTCTTTTCCCTGGAATCAAGGAAAATTTCTAGATTGTTCTAAACGTTCGTCTCCGTTGAATTTGCGAGGTAGGATCGCAAAGCATTATGGGAGAAATCTGAAAATAGCGCCATCCATAACAAGTTTTTTCTGGTGAAAATTCATTTCCACTCGAAAACGGTTATCTCCCGAACTGAGTGATGATAGTCCCTAAAACCGGACTTTTGGGGTCCAGCAGACACAGCCATGCAGCACCGTAATTGGTATCGCATTTTCATTGGCTTTAACCAGTATCGAAATTTTACAACTTCTTCAGTAGTGATGATATTCCGGGAAGTTTTTTTTTTCAGCACCAGAAACCGATAGATGCAGTAGTGTATATAGTGAGCTCAGATTACCTCGTTGCTGCAGTGGCCTCAGTTTGGCAAATAACATCAAATAGCGCTAAGTGTTTGTCGTAGAAAATAGTCAAGGGATTAGAAAATATACCGATATTTACTGTGCTTTCACTGAGTCTATTTCTAGAGGGTTGTCGCCTTAGAAAGTTAACTTTCCGATGAAGGAGAAAATCGCATACTTATCAGTATAACTTTTACCCCTCGGCTGTGTCTAGTGCAGACACTTAGTGCTATTTTCTTTCTTTCTTTTCTATAGGTTGTTAGCCTTGAGTTAATTGACTAGAGCTCACAGATATTGAATTTTTATGTTTGCCTGTTACTAGCGAAAAAATATATGGGCAATCATCACTAAAAGCCTACTATTTGCAGGTTTCGATGAAATAGCGATAGCATTACCGATGAAAGGTTACTACATCTGATTCTTATATAGTGAGCTCTAAACAACCAGGTTACAGTGATGAGTAGCTTACAACTGAAAAGTTAGAACTAAAGAACTATTATGCCTTACCGTATGTTACTGACGATTTTCGTCTAACCGTGGAAACTATCTGGTTCAAACATTTTTAGTCTTTTTTGGTTTACAAATATTAAGAGGGGTCTTTTTTAGGTAAAAGCGCTTACAAAAACATTCGGTAATTGGTAGATTCTCAGATATCCTGTAACCTTCGGGGAAACCCACAGTTGGGCAAACTCCCTTGAATACTCATACCGATTGAGTGGATAGTGTGCGCAAGATTGACTTTTCGCTGTTATTCTTACAGTGCTTTTAGGTGTCGATGTGATGGGTTTTACAGATGCATCGGCCCTATTCCAAATCAAACACTTCCTGTATCTACTTCAAGATGCAATATATAACTATAATAATATGCCTATTTTACATTTATTGGCAAAACTGTCCTTTTGGAAAATACACACAATTCAATGATAACTGAAACCATATTTTAGGAGAACAAGCCGCGAGCATAATCAACACACTAAGATGAGTATTTGTCATAAATATTTCAAAGATCACTCTAGCAATTGAAGCAAAGGTTCAAAACATTTCGGGGGACACAAATGTAATTGGACTGTGCAAAAGCCGGTTCAGATTTCCAACTTTTCACGCTCTTTAAAGAAATGTACGGTCATCCCTTGCCCTCCCTGACCAATCTCGGACGTAGCTCAGAGTTGAACAGTGTTCAACTTTTATAGCTACATAGCGCTACACTGGAGTATGAACCGGCCTTAAAGCCCGGTTCATACTTACAAATTTTTACTCGCTATAAAGCTATAAGAACCATACATGGTCACTCCTGCTCCTCGATTCGGGCCAATCACAGACATTGTTCAATTTTCAAAGCTTCATAGCGCTAAAATGCAGTATGAACCGGCCTTTATTATTTGCCCGATGGGGGCAGAATCCCCGACGGAGGGGGCAGCGACCCGACAGCCCCAATGCCGTCGAGGAGTTGGTGAGCAAAGAGTTGAAGAAAAGCTGTGTGCTAGACCATGCCATTGCGGGACATATACTTTATAAAATTTGTATATACTGGAGGGACATAGTTCCGCGCTGATTTAATGCTTTTCTCGGAACCTAAACTGTGAAGTTGCAAAGCGCGCCAAGCGCGCCAAAATTGTTTTGGTAAGCCTACACTGAAAAGAATCTGTACCAATTTAAAGCTGATATAGGTCAATTGTTCAGGCAGTTGTGCCCTATCATGCATAACTTAAATTGTACTTTCCTTCTCCTCGAGTCACTAGTTGTACCGCACGACAGACACAAGAGAACATTCACTAGGTTTAGCGAAATGAGATGAACTGCCCGACATTTACATAAATCCATGTATACCCGAAAAGGTGGAAAGGATTTGTAATATAGTTAGCTAAAAGCAACGAAACTGAGGAAGAATGGGCAAAGCGTATCGAAAATGTGTAGTTTTATCGCAGATATGACCCTTTTGAGAGCCAAAATAATGAGTAAACCGACCATGCAACCATGGGTGGCGATAAAATTTCCCAACAAGCCGACGGAACATGCCAGCGACCACAAGTTCCTACAGCCCTATGCCGAAGGGGTGATGAGAAGGGGAAATGAAGGAGCCTTCATGTTACTTGGTAAGGTGGACAAGACCTGTGGCATCTGGCAATACGGAATTGAACTATTGAAGAAACTGGGGTTCCTCTACAGCACACGAAGTGCGCTGAAAATTTTGGATTCCTGTTAGAGAAATTGTCCTTTTGAGAGCACAAAACAGGTAAACCATCGGGGCGACTAGTCGCCGTGGGGGACTGCACACTTTATCGTATCGACTAAGACTCCTAGACGAAACTGTACATATTCCCCGACGGGGGCCAGCCTTCCTCGTTGCCCCTCCCCCCATCTGGCGCCACCCCTGAGGAGGATAAATCTCAAATCCAAGGATTTCTCCATGCACAATGCACAAACGACTTACAGAAACACGTGGGCAACCTCAGTAAAGTGTAAGGTACTAACGTTAGTGTCTAGTAGTGCT
>WURT03141265.1:0-11219 GCA_009936505.3 Holothuria glaberrima | reverse complement strand
AAAGCTACGTTGCTTATAAACTCTTTATAAACCAGATGTTAGCCTTCATGGCAGACTAACTTGCATCCCGTAAAAAAGGGTATTAGCTCAAATCAAGTTTTGATATGTTAGAGGGGTGCTTATTGTTAGCAATATGGTGAAATTTCCATTCAAATCCAATGTGTGGTTCTCAAGATATCAGCAGTTAAAGTTTTTACATTTTCAACAAAAAGTGAACTTGAAACAAGCACATATGACATCATAGCCTCACATTAATATGTAAGTCTTTTGTTTTTCTTTAAACTTTACAACCAATTTTCTCCTCAAAATCCCATGTTATCGCACTGTGGTTGCATGAAAGGCATGGGAAAATTACAAACTCCTCATTTGTTGGGGAGGTCCTATCCCTGTTAACTTCAAGGTCGTCACAATGGACTGAAAAAACAAAGGAAACAAAGCATCCGTTATCAATGTGAGGAAGTGATATAATAAATGCTTGCCTCTAGCTCACTTTGAGGTGCAAATGTAGTAACTTCATATGCCGATATCTCGAGTAATACATGTCCGATTTGAATGAAAGTTTCACCAAATTGCGTAGATTTAGTTTCTCTTTCACATGTGAAAATTAAAGGTTTGCTCATAGTCAGTTGTTCTTTTTTCTATATTTGTCCATGAGACAAAGTTCAGTTGAAGCTATATCTCGGAGACACAATTGAATGGCACAAACATATTTCTAAGAAATGCATTTCAGAGTTCCTTGCATTTGTACCTGCCAAGTGCTATATACGCAATTGTTAATAGGATGTACCCCATTAAGACAGTAGAATGATGTTGTAATTATCTTTTAGTAACGGTTTCAGGAAAATTTTACTTTTGATGTATGAAAGAGGGAAAAATCTTCTCATTCTAGATAAGTTCTCCTTCAGTTCGTATGTGTGGTTCTTGTGATGGTAGCAATTAAGTTTACTACATCTTTAACCTACGTAAACTTGAGGCAAGCAGGAAAAGCTGTCATCCCCACATGATAGGAGACTTTAATCATTGCTAAATGAACCCAAGGGATCATGGGAACTGGGAGTAGATACAACAAAGAAGTGAAGTCATGCTATTGTTCATACTCCCAGTTCTTATAATTCCTTGGGTGCATTTAGCAATGATTAAAGTCTTCTATTGATGAGCAATGTTTTGTTTCCTTTGTTTTCCAATGTATTGTTTTAAACTTGGATTGGATTGGTCATATCAGTTTCCTACAATGAGTGTGTAGTTTGCCAAATTCTTATTCATATCATGCAATCACATCACGAAAGCTTCTGATTATGTAAAAGATAATTTTAAAATTTAAAGAAAATTAAAACAGTGTAAATAAGGGTAAGGCCACGATTTCACATGTGACTACCTCAAGTTCACTTTGAGTTGACAATGTAATAATGCCATCCTGAATATCTCTGGAGAACAAAAAAGTTTAAATAAAAATTGCACCTGAATGCTCAGGTTGCCTACACTATCAAACCAAAACTAAATTTAAGAGTAAATCCTATTAAATTGTACGTCACTATAACAAAAACACCTTTCAATGTAGCTCAGGCCCACACAATGCTGGTTGAACTTAGAATTAGATGGAACAGCGGTAAAATATTTCTGAACTTTGCAGGGAACAAAACATAATTTTCAGCAATTGCCAAAAATAAAATATCGATGTAAGACCCACGGTTGGGTAGGATGGCTTATAAAATAATACAATGAAACATCTCTCTGATATTAAGTAAATGCTTTACGCCTCCAATCGAAAGCTTCTTCAAAGGTGACGCTATGTGACGTCATACAAACACGCACTTAACAGATTACCAGCAATAGTATTGACGCCAAAAACGTGATGGTTAAAAAGTACCTGTATAAAGTTCTCAAAACAAATGCATGGTTGGAGTAAATCCCTCCGCTTGTTTCCCTCCCCCGGCTTAAGACTCACGTCAAAACTGATTATTTTGGAACTAAAAGCTAGGATGAGAGAATTAACTAATCGTGGATCCAACCTTCCGATCAATAAATTAAGTTCTGATGTTGGATGTAGATCCACGTTTTCCCTCTCACCCGAAGAATCGTTGCTGACCTAATACTATGAAGTGCATTTCCGTTTTACTGACTTTTTCGTAAGCCCACCCGCATGTTTAAATTGGTGCTCGGGGAAGGAGCTGCAATTGCTGCGGGCAGTCTTAAAAGAAAGCAAACATAAAGGGTTTTCTTTTTTGACCTATGAAGACGGATTATACAGAATATGGTATTCGGAAAACTGCCGTTTGCAATTAAACTTCTCACACTTTGGGATTTGAGGGACGTCCATGACTTAAACAAGTCTCAAAGGATGAAGTCAACTCAGAAATTCCACCTACTATGATTGATCGCATCCTAAAACAGATTTGAGGAAGCTGAAATTTAGAAATGGATATCAAAGAGGTATAAATTATGAGTAAATGTAAACCCTCTGCAAGTTTTACATCATTTGAAAACCTCTATGGCTTACTTCCAGAGACACGATGCTTCCTCTCTTAATGTCATAAACGACCTTCATTTAGTAGCAATAGTTGTAAAATGTCTTGAACCATTGTAATCCTGGTGCTTATAATTGTCATATTTGATAAGTAACCTTCCTCATTCTAGTCTTACCGAGTTTTCGCCGATTCGATGCTTATAAGTCTCCACGTGGTATTATATAGAAGATATATCTACTGAAGGTTTGAAATAATGAATTGAAGAATTTTGACAGTTCTATCACGCTCTCTACCCTAAAAACAATTTTTGGCAAAATATCTTCTTTCAATCCATTTCAGTCTGATTGACAGATAACTTTAACGGTAGTGACAAATAGAAGAAATATATTTGTGAATACGAGTTTTCTTTTGCCGAAAATGCATTCCACAAGGTAGCGAAAGTAGCAAGTGTTGAGAATGTAACCTGGATATATGTATGCCAACATATCTTTTTTCCATGCAGGCCTAAATGAACATGTAAAAATGCAGGTGCAGATGCAGCCGCCTCATTTTCAGTTAGTGTACCCTGGTAAATATCTCTTTTTGACTGAAAATATTTTTGTTACTGATTTGTAAACTCCTGCATGAAAAATCCTTTGCTAACCTCCAATTCACAATAATTATTATCTAAAACATAATAAAAGATAGATTGCAAGGGAAATAAGAAGATATTTGTAAGATTTGGCTGATGTTTCCAAGAAAGTTTGAAGACATTATCCACCAGAGGCGACTGCTTATTCCTTTAGCAGTCAACTAATAACTGGAAGGTTGTTTAGAACTGAGGCAGTATTGAACCCACAGGTATATTAAACACGCCCTTTATGAATATAGGGCATTGCCAGCTGGAATTTGAAATGAACCTAGTCTCGACTGACAAACATTTTGGTTGGTTTTCCAGATGAGTTCCTCTTGTAGCTAGCTAACTGGATCACAAACCTGATAATACTCAGAGAATAATTAATGAGACCAACGGTGGTCGAATTTGATGACTGCCCCCTATTGAGGAAAAGTATTCGACGGATTGGTTGGTACAGATTACATATTTGCTACATTTTGGAAACATTTTAACTGCCTTTGCAACGAGGCCCTAAACCAGGTATGGAAAAAATAACGCATTCTGTTTTTTTTTATTTTGATAGAGCAGTTCCGTACGTTTCTTGAGGTACTCACCGATATCAAAATTTGCATAACGTCACTACATGGCCAAGCATTAGGGAAATTATAACATGCGAATAGCCTACGATACGTAAACGTATTTCACAAGATTTTTGTTAAGAGCGAATTTACTTCATCCGAGAAATGTATATGATGTATAGAATATTTCTGAATTTTCTGTTTTATATTTGTCCCATTTTTAGGTGTGCATAAATGTAAAAAGAGCGTTAGGTATGTGTTCTCTTCTACATTTAGTCTAGATAACCTGTAGTTATAGTGCATATTACGATTAATGAGGTTGATCAAGTTCGTTAGAAATTTCAGTTAATTAAATTGGTTACAAATAAGAACAAATGCAATAAATATGTTAATTTAAATCTCATTCGTCTCGTCAGAGTAAGTAAAACCTAGTAATATTTTTTAATTTCTTCTGTTTGTTAACAATTTTAATTTTTAATTTCATGTTAACTATAATTTTTTTTGGTGGGAACTAGCTGTGTCTTCATACAACCATGAATGAAGTATAATGCTTCTGAAAGTGGTACAGATTTTCTGAATGAAATAATCACGTGTCAAAAGTTTTCTTTTCCTCCTTCCAGTGATAGTAATTACCTTCTAGAGTAAAGAAATAAGCCATTTTTGGCAACAGTAGCAAACTCCCTAAAGCACACCGGCTCAATTTGACTTTGTGTCGATTAACAAAGCAGAAAGCCGGACGAAAAACGTGATCCGACACCTTCTAATTGCCCGACGATAACGCCTAGCGAGATTTCTACTCCGGAAATTTCGTGTGTCATCGGAGACGTTTGAAAAATCGTTGATTTGTTGAAAAAAGAGTCATGGGAGTAAATCGATACGACGAGAGTAAAGCTGAAATCAACGCAAGCACTTTAAATAAGACTGTGTTATAGGTCTAGACACGCTAGGCTCTATACTTGATCAAATCGTTTTCAAACCGGAAGCACATGACAGGTTGGGCCACCAATTTCGTTTAGAAGGATGAACATGCAAACGTTGCGACGGAAAGTGTTATAATCAGGTCAATACACTGCTCTAGAGATTGCGAGGTAAAGTTTGAAAGGTTTCGTTAAAGGTAGCTACGAATATCTAGTTGTGTTTAGAGGTAAGTTTGGATGTTCCTTATCTAGCAGTAAGGTGTATGGGAAAGGGCAGCCTTGAACAGTTTTCTACATAGCGACCACAATTGCTAACATAATGTTTCCAATTTCCGCTGTCTTCTCGTTCTTTCCTTGGTCATGCATGAATGGTAACGATTAACATCCGGAGAAATTGTTAACAACGTGTCATTTAAAACGGCTAAGGACCCAAAATTCAGCGGTTTCCGAGAATGCTTCATATCGGAGGTAGACGTATTATAAGCGTAGGAAGCTTTTTGAAAGGGGGGGGGGGTGAATGCTGGTGATCAGTGTCCTGAGGGAGAGGGTCCAAGTGGGAGGGGAGGGCAAAATCATACGTTTGACAAACTTTGCAGTAATTCCATTCTATTCAATGCCATAATTGGGCAGCATACCATTCAAAGTAGGGGGGCGGGCGAAGTTTCCGTTCCCCACCAGAGTGGGGCGTTCGCTCCCCTGCCCCCTTTTCCTACGCCTAGGGTAGGCCTATACTCTAAATGTACAAGGAGGGAATTGCCTGGTGTAAATACAATATTATTTACACTTGCATGCTAATACTTGTACTAAAACAATATCACATAGTCTTCTACAAGACTTAAGAATTTTTATGATGACAGATTGGCATATATTTAAATACTAATGAGAAACTTGCCCCGTTTTAACCTGCTGTTTCGCTAGCATGAACGAGTAGATCACGTGTAGTTGCAAAGATGACCTAATCTGTCAGAAGTCTCTGCGTCACAGAATGAAAGTGGGTTTGGCAAAATGTTTGCGAGCATGTTTTAAACTATAGTTTGAAGTGCTTCGTGATTTTTCTACGTAAAACCGCAATGTCATCGAAGAAGGCTCTTGAAACGGGACGGGGCAGAATTTCACGATTGTGTTTTGAAGACTAAAACGACGCCATGTTGTTTCTTGTTTCGATGGCTTTCGCCGGATTCCACCAAAGAGCCTACGTGTGTTCGCATTTTTGTCCGAGGACGGAGCTGCCAACGATGAAAATGTATGTTGATTAGAATGGTTAGAACGAGGTAATTTCCACTGACGCGATGGTAAACTTTCAAGGGATCTTTGCCGATTAATATATATATCAATGAGATTTAATCGGTCTTAATGGATGTTTCATCGTGTTTTATGAGAGAATCCCGCTTTTTTATGATGTAAACCAGGACTGATGATCGCACGGGGTTCGCTCAAGGTTCCATGTTGTCATTTCCTATTTGCTATGAAACCTCTAATGATAACGTTTTAACGACTTTTATCTGAACAGCTTACATAAGCCACAGACGCATTTCGTGAGTTAATGATCTCTTTCCTTTTTTTCAGAGCACAACATGCATAAGTATGAGATAATGAAAAAGACAGTACTTTTGTAAATTAATCAGGTCTATTTCAAAATGTATTTTTACCAAAATTAAATTTGCTTAAATAAATAGGTGCTATGGTTAGTGGTGTAGTTGGTGTTCTTTCATGGAAGGACAAAATGAGGCTACATAGAACATTTCATTGAGAGACACTGGGAGGGGTGGGGTTGACTGATAGCAATTTGAGTACCCTACGGTGTGCTAAAGACTCCGTATCGCTCTGTTTGGAACACAATAATTAAAATGAAAAGAAATTTGTCTTACTCTCACACAAATTTATCTTAGCAATGGACTTATATTAAAGGAAGTTGCTACCACCTTGGAGTAAACCACCAAGAGACGTCATAATTATGACCTTACCCCATTTTTAATGGCAGGACGAAATGAGGCTACGCAGACAAATTCATCGAGGGTTGGGAGCTCATTGCTACGGTACTAAAACGGTAGCTTCCTACCTGCCTACTCGTCAGCCAAAAAGAGCTACTCATGCTAACCATACTGAAGCGTCCAACAGTACGCCTACAAATATTGGTATACCGGTATACCGGTCTGTGAGTACGGAGAACGATATATATATATATATATATATTGGTATCCTAATTGATACTGAAGTTGTGAAACCGGTATATAGATTGTTGCACGGGTATTAGGCAAGCTGTCATCAAGTCTCTACTCTCATCATTAAATTCATGTAACTATAAAAGCGGTTAAATGAAACTAGACGGGAGTCTTCAATAACGATTACCGGTATTCAGTATAAAACGATTAGCGGTATTCGGCTACACTGTATTACCGTCGATATGAATATTCTGACAATACCGGTTATATGCATTACTGTATAATCACCCTGATTAAATTAAACCAGGGATCATGATCGCGGATTATTCATAGATTTTCTGGTTAAAAGGAAGTTCGAAATCCTACTTAAATTTTACAATAAAATGATAATATTTGCTTAGAACTTCGCACAATTTTATTTCAAGTATGGAAATGTTCACTATGACCCCGATTGTCTGTAATTTGTAAACAGAAAATGCACGCGATTCTGGTTAAAATTAACCGGGCGGTTTTAGAGGATGCGAATATATCGGTATAGCACTTCACTTCACCTCAAAGCCTCCATCTATGTCCCCATTATTGTGCAGTTGATCAAATACCACTCCCTAGTTAAATCACATTTTGATTTGATAAAAGGTTCACAGACAACCACGGTTGCATAATCATGGAAAGCGATTTAGGAACTTGCAATATTTATCGCTGACAACCCAATTCATGTTGATAACATTTGAAACGTGCAGGATCTTCTAAGAGGGCAAATACCGGCACCCCAATTTCAGTTAGCACTTGATATCGCGGTATTCTACATTATGTTTGTAGGTTTTAAACTGTGGCGATATTTATCTCACTGGCGATGAATGTTTAGGCTGTCATCTGAAACGTCATGGAAAACATACTTGGAAGAAAAATAACGTGAGGGTTCTAAAATTCAGCTCAGGACGACTAAACTTTCCGTAAAACTTTTTCCAAGTTCAGTTAACAATTAGCCTCAGTTAGGTAGCAGACTAGTTGCTCCAATTTTTCCCTCTTTGGTATCCCTGAGCGTCCTTGTAAGTTATCAACTGAAAATATTGTGAGCTTGTAATTGAAATACCGATCTCCGTAGTAGTATATTGATTAACCCAGGCTCATGTACAAGCAAATAGCCATTAACCTAATTTTGTTACTATGATGACAAGTGCGTACTCGGTAGTCATTGCTCTATTTTCCATTCTAAGCAACTTTTGATATTCAAGCCTATTTCTGATCATTTCCTGAATTTTCTTTATAAAACACAATCATTAGGAAGCTATTTTACCCTGAAAGTATGGCTCCGTTCCACTTGCTACATTCTACGACTAGATCGTTAATTGTTTGAAACTCATTCTATCACAAACAAAATGCTTAAATATTTTCTAGTTAGCTTTCCACGTAAAACTTCCACTAGGTTATATTTAAAGGCAAATAATGGGCAGGAATTGGACAAGAATAGTACGAATAGTTGAAGTCCTTATTAATGAAGCTGTTAATCAAAAACAACTTTACCACCAAATGATGACCAAATGATATTTTTAAACTAGAAAATTAGCCTATAGGTGGAGAATTTGCTTACATTGATTATTTATGAAATTGTAACTATACATGCACAATCTCGTCTGTGAAATGCTGTAAATGAAAGATTAATTAATGAATTCATTGTACAGTGAAAACTTCGTATCCGTTCTTTATCAAGTTAATGAAACCCAATCGCAAAAAGCTAAAAGCCATTTCCCATAGCTATCTTCAAAAAGACCAAGGAGAAGTTTAGAGACACGCAATGTTTTGTACAAAAATTGGTCTCACGAAAACTCTGCCAGCATGAAACAAAGCTAATCACATCATTTTGGCTCGTATGACATTGCAAGCTGAGTTGTCGGACCAGGAACCACTTTCTGGTCGGACCGAATAGGGTTGTAGTTGCATCGGGAACGATTGAATTTGTACACTTCCATGTTGGAAATAGACCGGTAGTTTTTTTTCCCGAAACCTCGAAAAAGAAGTGACTAAGAGAAGCACTCTGATCGTAGAACCAATATCTTTGTCCCGAATTATCCAATATTCCTTTTCCTTTTCTTCGTTTACTGTCCTCCTGCTATCTGAGAATCTAAACTTTAGTCAGAGTGCTGTGACTTTGATGCAAGTAGCCTTGAGACTGGGGAAGGATGAACCTTGTTTTGGATCGCCGTGCTGGTGAGGGGGGTCTAAGGGGAGGGGGAAATTTTTGGATATTTGACGGTCCTTAGATGCAATTTGGTACATCATTTTGGACAATTTTTAAGGTAAATTACTGCAAATATTTGAGATTTCATACAGAAAAGACAAATTAGGGGTTTCCGTCCTTGGATCCAGGGGGCAGGGCGCAGTTCCACCCACCACATTTTTGACTGGAGGAGCTTTAGCTCCCAGCCCCCAGCTTCCTAAGCCTACGAATAAAGATCACTTGTTTAGAACCAAGCCTGTATATTCCGTCATAGCTGCTACTTCAACAGTAGCAAAGGAAAGTAGCCAGGAAAGTTTGCTTGCAGAGGTCAGATTTTCTGCCGCCTACTTTTATAGCCTGTCAATAGCGCCAGGCAGTAAATAGATAAGATGGCAGTTTGACTAAAAGGCGAATTTTAAAATGATTTCAAAATTTTTAGGAAAGGCTCTCTGTAATCTTACCCCAGACAGTAGTATTACTTTTTCCTACTAAGTTACCTTCTAGCCGGTCCTCCAATTTAAACCAAACTTCTAGTCTACACCTCTAAGACAGTGCCTCAGTATCCTGTACTGACTTTGAATTGCTCAAGGCAAGATTATCAAACAGTGTGTGCTGGTGTGTGAGATTAATTGGGAACAAAACAGACTGTACAAGTCATTGTTGACCAACCAGAGGTGAAAATATATTGTTAAAATAAATGTCAATCAAAGTGCACTTGTCATCTGTATTTAGAACTCTAGGGCTATTCCTTAATATGTCTGGGCCATGTCAACCAATGGGCTTAGATGTACATTTGCAGTTTCAGGATGAATTAGCTAAAATTCAGTGCCAAAGCAGGGTGATTAGCCACAAATCTGAGATGTATCTTGTGATTGTAATAGACAATGAGACCATGCATAGGCGCATCAGGCCAAACTGTAGCCACTCCAACCCCTCATAAATTCATGCAGAGTATTTATGTATTTCGTGCTAAGTATATGCCATTTTGGGGCAAAATACATAAAATTCCAGGGAGAAGTACTAAGACCCCTCGGTTGTTCCTTAGGTTTAGGGATGATATTTTACCTTTTCTTAATCAGGCCGACAGATATATCTTGGAGGGTCAACAGGTCAAGATTGTTTCCAGTAATAGAAATAAACCGACCGCATCAGCTAATCCTGTTTTTATGAGAGAGAAAACATTACAATCTTATTAACAAACATTGTAAAACATGATATCCTTCATCCAGAGAAGTTGATAAAACGAAACAGTCAGCATGTTTCTCTTACAGCTCCTTATCATCATGACGGCTGGGTACTCCGTACGTACTAGCCGATCTGATGGGAACATTGATACAATATTGTTCATGGCCGCTTTAAAACATCCCATTCTGTTCTCTTGGCGATAGCTCAAAGTGTTTCCCTTAAACTATCTCATACACGATGTAATGACATGTATCTAGAAGCAAGATATAATTAAAGACGAGAAAGTAACCAGAAGGAGTACAATCATTTTCCCAGAACATTTTACAGAAGAAAAGTTAACACTGGAAAAAAAATTAAGAACACATATATTATACCTATGAATATTTCCGAATGATGTTTAATCTTTAGCGTGACACGGGACCCGAAGTCAGAAGTATAATTTTATCACCATACTTCTACAAACAAGCAAGTGTCCTTGAGCAATAAGAAGGACTCGCAATCGAATATAAATTATATCTCAATCTGTCATATATTTTGTTCACAGGAACGTGATTAGCCTCGGGCTAGTTGCACAAGTCTTTATTAACTTGATCGGATTAACTTTTGCATTAACCTACTTCTCGAGAATTTTTTTTGCACCAATTCTACAAAAAGTAAGAGAAGGAGACCAAAAGAAATTCATCCAAAGTCCAGTAAATATATTCTTAATGTGGCATGGATATACACGTAGTAATCCGCTTCTTGTTCACGGAAACGCTAATTGGATATCTTTTATATAATATGCACAAGTGTTTATTACGGCTTTAAATATCGCCCTCTATTTTTGCTGCGTTTCCCTCTATAAAGCAAAATAATAAAATGAGGTTTCTCTGGTAAGAGACAATGTAATTTTTGTCTTGAATAGAGCCTTTTTAGCCAGAAAGGCAGAAGAGACAAAGTAAGACATACTGTAACATGAGAAAGGCAGAAACGTTTTACTTTTTGGGTTGATAAAGGGCCGGAATTCAGGTATTGTCTCCCCTCTACACTCTAAAAAGCGTGCTTAGGAATTAAACACATTTTTTGCCCCCACTTTGGAAACATGTTTCTATCCTAAACA
>WURT03141254.1:0-11219 GCA_009936505.3 Holothuria glaberrima | reverse complement strand
ACTGGTTCATTCAGTAGTTGGCTCAGTTTCATTACATTCAGCAAGGAACCACAGTGCCCATTGGGCTCTTGTTCTATTTGCTTTTTTTCTCTCTGCAATTCTTATAGCAATACAAAAAGTGATATCAATTTTTAACACATTAGTTTCTTAGCCATTTGATAAAAAACAGGAAATACAACAAAGTGAAATTCCTAATCAAAGAACTTTAACCAAGGAAGCCAATATCTCACTCAAACATCATAATCCACATTTTCAGTAAAAACATACTCCTACATTTTGAAATACTTCCTAAAAAATTCAGGCCACCAGCTGCTAAAGGGACAATATTTTGCCCTTTGCAACAGAAGAAAATATATTCTTTTATTAAAAAGGGAACTATAAAGTTTAAGACCCAAGCAAAGTCATCTCTGAATAAAGCAATATTGGGGTTCAAAAGATTTATGTTTACATCAGCTCTTTCAAAAAAATTTTGTATGAAGTGCCAAATACTCTGAAGATAAAAATAATCAAAGACTAAATGATCAATGGTTTGTTCATGAAGGAGGCAAATGGTGCACACATATACCTGTAAATGTAATATCTTTACTATGAGTCTAAGTGGGAGTTTGTAGAGATAATTTTGTGAAGCAGCAGATACTGAACCAACCAACAAAATTTTACAACTAGAGAACACTTAAATGGTACAGTATAAAAGACAATACAAGGACCATTCCGTGCTAGAAATCAAAACATCTTTACACCACCTTAAATAGGACTAATTTACAAATCTAAAAAGCCATACATGTAGTTGAGGTAATCCTTTTGAGAGGGATCCTTCACCCTTTGTGTCTTACTGCTTACCAATCACTGATGGGTAAATGAAAGTGCAAAATGTAGCATGTCCTTTACATGAGGTATCCTGACTAGTGTGCATGCTGTATCACAGACTGCTGAAGAATATGCTACAATACAGGATTACTTAATTGCAATATGCTATAAACAATAGTGTTCTCCAACCAGAAACTCCAAATGCTTAGTGATTCCTTGCCAAAAGCAAATGCTTTGTCACAGCGAGGTTTATCCCTCAGATATATCCTTCTTGAGATGCCATGTTTTATGTTTTCATAATTTGAACACTGGTGACCTTAGATGACCTTTGAACTCCACCAGAATGTGAATAACAAAATGTATGTAAAGTTTCACCTCTGATGACCTCAGATGACCTTCAATCTCCAACAAAACCCATAGGGTTCTCTCACTCTCTCTTAGAGTGACAAATTCATATACCAAGTATGGAAAGTATCCATTATCCTTGTCTTGAAAGACAGTACCATCTTTTCTAAGGTTTTCAGTTTTTGACCTCTGGTGGCCTCAGATGACCTTTGACCCCTCATAAACATAATGGTTCTTCTCAATACCCTTACAAAAAAAGGTGTGTCATCCTGTGTCTGCAACAATGCGTGATCACACGTGGAAAACAAAGGACATTAGGCATGTTCCTGGTTGGCAAACCTGTGTTTTTGGAACCCTCTAGACACAAGTTTGACACAGGTTGACACACCTTTCCTTGCCTTTAATTTCAAGCCACAGGTTTTGTCTCAGAATTCTTTGATAACCTTGGTCTTAATTGCCACACTTTTTGCATGTAAATCCTGTGGCAAAGTGTGGCAACTGGCCAACCTGCACCTATGTCAAGGGAAAACACAGCTTTTGATGCAAAAACCTGTGATAACCTGTGGAAAATACATGTGAAAAATACATGCGAAAACCAAAGGATTTGGAACTTATTGCCACACCTTTTTTTGTAAGGGTATGATAAATTTGTATTCTAAGTCTGAAAAGTGTCCATCATTCCTATCTTGATATATCAATGTTAAAAAACAGTTTTTAAGGAATCCATATTTTCTTCTCCAGGGACCTCAGATAATATTGACCCCAACCAAAAACAGTATGGTCCATCTTCTGACTACAAAAACATCCACATGTCAAGTAGGAAAAGTATCCATACTTTCTACGTAGAGATATCATGTTTACAGTGTTTTCAGCTTATGACCTCTGGTGACCTAAAATAGCCTCTGACCTCCACTGCAAACAGTAGGGCATTCCTCTCCACATGATAAATTTATACCAAGTATGAAAGTGTCCATCATTCCAATCTTGAGATGACAAATTTCCAAGCAACTTTTAAGAAATCCATATTTTCACCTCCAGTGACCTCAGATAACCTTTGACTTCTGTCAAAAACGACAGGGTCCTTCTTTTGACTATAACACATCCACATACAAACTAAGAAAAGTATCCATGCTTCCTATCTAAAGATACCATGTTTACAATGTTTTTGGCTTATGAGACCTGGTAACCTCACATGACTTTTGACCTCCACCACAAACAATAAATAAAATTAGACCAACTACTGTACTGAAGAATGGACATAGTGATTAGCAAGAGGCCTCTTACTTCATTAGGGCTTACTACATTACTATACAGTAATTGCTTTCAGAAATCATTAAAAGATTGAAAAATTACTGGCATTGATGGTTACAAGCTACAGTATGTACTGTTTGATGATATTTCAATTTTAGGCTGCATTTTGTAGCCAGAATTGACTTTGTGTCTTATACAGCAACATGTATTTTGCTTTAGTCAGTGCTTTACTATTAAATAGCATTAATAAAGCTGCTCAGATGCCTCCACTTGTTTCAAGTTTACTTGGTTTTTTTACAGAGTTTCTCCATGAACAGGCCTGTCATAAACTTCAGCAACGATGCAGCAAGCTTTCAGGCAGTTGGAGGAACGATCAGTTTCTTCAGAGGTAGTATTGATGGAATGGTCACCGAAAATGGACCTGATTGCCTTAGCGAACAAAAACGGTGAAGTGAGTTGGATTATTGATAAGTGAAGTAGTGTATAAATTTGTAAGTTATTTAATATAACCCTTTTCCTTACAAACTTTGTTTCAGGGATTCTTATTTGCAGGGGTTTTTATCAAGGTTCCAACCCCAAGAGTCCTAAAATCCTCAACTTTTTTCAAGTGTCTAAAGAAAAGTTTGAGGGTCTCAAAATTTTTTTAAGAGTCCTGTACTGGTTCCTGTATTGTAACCTTCAGTATATACAAATCTAGTCAAGCTACACCCAAGGCATTTGGTCAAGCATGTGAAAATGTACCAAGCTTCCATGCAAAGCAGATCACATTCCAGGTATCATAAATAAAGGGATGAGACAGTTTATTGCCCATGCTTTATATGTAAGAATCCATCCTGACTGCTGCCAAGTGTGAAGTGGAAGTGAAAGGTGGTTAGTGGTATGAATGTGAAGTATAATGCAGCAGCAAAGTATATCAAGCTAGTTCCATACTTGAGCTTTTCTGAAAATGATGTATGTAGCCTCATATACTGTATATGGATGTTGGTGTATATCAAGGACCTTTATCGCCATGCAGTATGCAGTATGAGGTATACACTTTGCAGCATAATGGTTTGTGGACATGTAACCAAAACATGTATTCTACTCAACAATAACAAATTAAGATCCCCAGATGAAATAATCATTAGAATTATTTGATTAATATATTTACCATTCTAAAGGTACAACTCGGCAAAGTTTGACCTTTTCTGAAATAACATCTGATTGTGAATTATTTCTGGGGCTACCCAGGAGCAAGATCCAGAAGCTTTACAGTACGTGAAACAAATAACAGGTTACACCTATGTTGTTGTGTGACAGGGATGGATTAAACAAAACACAGAAATTTAGAAAGACATAGTTCCGTAGAGTGCCTTCAGATTCTGTTTGGTTGATTTTTCAGAAAAAAAATTCAGGTTGTCACATGTTAACCACAATTTTTTATAATTAGGCTTGATAAATCATCTCAGGGATGTTCAAGTACGAGTTAAAAGTCATAATTGAACTAAAGAACTTTGCTGAATAGAAATCAACAAAGAATTACTGGTATTGCCAGTTCCTTTGATGGAGCAGAGGAAAGGACATTTACAGAGACATACCCTTTGTTAAAGTGAAAGTTTTCCACTTATAACATAAAGTATTGTACATCATGTCACTGCCCCTTCTATTTGCTCATCAGTAGTTTTTCTCAGAATCTGGTCAGGATGGGAGGGAAATGTGTATGTTAATGTGTAAAGTAGGTCAAAGATTTCTGGAGGTCAAATAGAAAGTCAAATTGAGAAACCTTTCAAAACATTTGAATGGACTGTATGCTACTAGTTTTGACCAGTTTTGGTTTTTGTTCGTTAATCACATGATTGAATGATCAAAAGTAGTATGAAGGTCAAATAGATGACTTGTCACTGAAGGTTAAATCTGGAAAACTTGCAACCTGTTGTAAGCATCAATTGAAATATTAACACACTGGTAAGTACTCTAAATCTAGTCCAGGGGGCCCTGCTTGCCTGCATACTGTGGTCTTTATGAATACCACATCAGAGTGAGTACCACATTTTCCTGTATGGCAATACTCATGTCCATTACCAAACAGTACTGTTACTCATATTTTTGGGCTGGTACAGTGAAGGTATACTAGACCATCAACCAATTTAGTTATCATATGAACTGTCAACACACTTGGTAACTGTTGAATGCCATACTGGGGTATAAAGGAGTATTCGTAAAGACAAAGTGTGCATTCTTCAGTTCCGTGGTATGTGCCCTTTTGTTACATTAGATGTAATTGTTTTATTGACAGAGATGAATTAAGTATCTCAAAGTACAATGTACACGATTCCACAGTTTAGGAAACAAACTGTGTGATTTATCATTGTTTAATTATTTATCTATAGGGATAAAAGTATGTCATATGGTAGTTCTCACGCAAGAGCTTCGTTCATGACATTGAATTTCAAAGCCACCAAAAAATTGACAAAAAGCATGAAAAGGCATACAAAAAATTGTGAAATTAAAAAAACTGAGGAAAACATGATTAAATGGGTAGAAAATAGCTAAATTCATTGTAAAAAGAGGCCTGATGATGTACTAAAAGATTTTTCTTGCCATCTATATCAGGATGAACTAAAAAGTTCACCCTTCCAGGGCTCTACATTAACACTTGCCCGCTTGCCCGGGGCAAGTAAAAAATTTTCAGGGCAAGCTCTCTTGTTCCAACTTGCCCGAATGGGCAAGTAGGCCTAGTCATTTCTATCTCAAAATTTGAAGTGCAAAGAAAAGATATTTTCCCACATTAAGAGTGAAACAAATACATTCCATTTCACAAATCGCACCACCCTTGAAAAAAAAATTGAGAATCCCCCACACAGACTTTTGGGTTGAGAACCCTGAATTTAAAATACACTGTAAATAAGGAAAATCTTTTCCTACACAAAGATGGAAGAAGGGTGGAATGCAATTGGTTGTCACCTGTAGGACATCTAGGAAATCAATATTCCGTCTGCCCTACCTCATGGGGCAAGTGAAGAAATGTCAGGGCAAGTTGATTTCAGTGGTTGCTTGCCCGACATGGCAAGTGAGTTTGAAAGCAAGTGTAGAGCCCTGTTTTCTGTGTATACACACATTGTTTATCTAACTCCATTTCACATTCCTTTTTTATCAGTTTGTGTACACTCTCAGAGTAGTATGTACACAGAATGTATTTTGAATATTAAACCCCCGTCTTCCTCATGGAGTCAAGTGTGTTCAATACAGACCATTTCTTCTGTGTCTACTAATGTTGCAGACCTCATTGTTCTTTGTACACAATTATGATTGTTACCTGCAGTACACTGTGAAAGAAAATTTGGTTTATATATGATAATGATGATATCTTGTGTTATTATCAAAGTATCTTACCAGCTGTGTATGTTTTCTTTGATATCAACAGTTCAGTAGACTATTAATATGTGTTACTCAGAGTGCACCCTGTGTGTCTGTCTGTCTGTCTGTCTGTCTGTATGTCTGTCTGTCTTTTCATCCTTGTCCATGCTTCCATTTTGTATGGATTTACTGTACACTTGAAGATCTTAGTAGCTATGTAGCTGTACCTGTATTTCCCTCTGTTACAAAAGCTATATGTACACAAATGTTGCTGTGAAGAACAGATCCAGTTTATCCTGTATGTTCACTTTGTCAGTCCTGGATCAGATTAAGATGGCTGTACTGACCTAAATTTAAACTATTAGTCCTGGTGCTGCACATAGTGCCCACTGGTCATGGAGGGCATGTCCCTGATAGATGTCTCTAGGTGGCTGCAGTTTTTACTGGTCACTGGACAGAACTTCCACCTGGAAAATTCCCATCTAGACAACCCCCCTCCCCACCAATACAACAGTCCCAGGATAAGTAACTCCATCCTAAGCAACTCCTGCCTGGACAAGTCCACCCTGGACAATTCCCACCCAAACAATCCCAACCATGATACAGTAATTACTCTTGAGAAAACTTCTCTCACAGGCAAAGTCGGGATTGTTGGGAATTGCTGGAGTGGTAATTGTACAGAGTGGGAATTGTACAGGGAGCTGTCTGGGAACGGTTTGTACCGAACCCAATAACAAGTACATTGCTTTACAGGTGTACTTATAATCCTGGGTGGGGATATGTAATTGAGATTAAGTCACTTGTCCAAGGATACAAGACAATGAACCAGGCAGGACCAAAAAGCCTTGGATTCCAAGTCTAATGTGTAAAATAACAGAAAGCCAACCACATTGTGCTACTGTACCAACTATTAAGACTAAACGTCCCATTTTGATTTTGCTTAACACTTTTTCACATCTGTCCATACAGACTTATATAAGATATTTAGTACTGTAGTCTGGATTGTCATCTTTGCCCAAATGTGGTAAAGAGTTGATTAGTTGATTACTGGCTGACATTAACACTACAAAATTTAGAGAGTAAGGGCCATTGCCAGTGAAACAGGGTACATCAACAAGGCCTTTCCTAATCCATTTAATGTTAAAAACAAATCATGTTTTAAGAGATTGTGTAGTGAACACACTTTGTTTTAAGTTTTTGAAGCAAAGATTTTATTAAGTTTGTGTAAAAAGGTAGTATAGTAGTAAGTTGTACACTTAGTGGATTTGCTATAGTAGCTTGCACTGATTGCTCACTTCACATTGTATTTTAAACATTTTGCCTTGTTTGTATGTCAATAGACTGCCTAGTTGTTAGGAATAGGGGGAAGGGGATTCAAGTGGTCATCATCAGCACTATTTGAGGTTAACAGAAGGTATAACTCCCGTATCTCACATCATCACACTGCAACTGTGTACAGTATGGACAAATTTGTGAATTATCTAGACTGTCAGCTTCATGAGTAAAGCCCAAATTCTGTAAATATTTATGAGGGTGAACTCATGACTTCCAGTGAGTTTAGATGTATGGGAAGACTGGGAGTCAAAGGATTTAAGCTTCTAGCAGTCATGATTACATTTTTACAGATGACAAGTTAGCTACAAGAAGGTAGGAGGGATTAATCAGTCACAGCAAGATTTGACTTAAAATGTACAGCAAACTCCCTGCACCATCTCATCCATCTCCAACCATACTGGTGGTACTGTGTACAAACTATAGAAAGTATCAGGTATTATGTCAAAGTAGCATTGCTGCTGCTGCCTCAGCAAAATGTAGCAGCTGAATGCAATGGTCTTTCATTCCATGCCTAAGGCAAAAGGAATCTATGCAATCACTCTGGCAAGTGTATGTATGTGTGGGTGTGTGCATGTATATATGTATGTGTGTGTGTGTATGTCATGCTTTATAACTTATAAACATGGTATCTCAATGTAGGATGATGGTCCACATGTTTCACACTGGGTAAATAGATTTATCATATTGAGAGGAAGAACCTTAATGTTTTGGAGGAATGTCAGAGGTCATTTGAGGTCACCAGAGGTCCAAACCCCCAAAATTTGTAAACATGATATCTTCAAGTTGAAAGCATGGATGACTTCTCATACTTAGAATGCCATCATTTTGTTAGGAGGCAAAAGTTGTCTGAGACTGGCAGAAGTGAAATAAAGAAAACCTTGAAAATTGATTTGTGGCAGACACCTTATCTCATGATACAGTAGGAACAATAGACACTTTTCACCCTTGGTGAAAAATATGTCATATTAAGAAAAAGAATCATATTGTTTGAAGTTCACTTATCTTTTTAGGTCATTTGAGGTTAAAATGGAAGACCTTGTGAACACAATATTTCAAGAGAGGAATTATGGACACTTTTCATACTTGCTATATTATCATACTATGAGCTAAAAACATGTATAGAATTTTTTTTTTTTTTCGCAGGAAAGATTCTTATTTGTTTTCATGGAGGTCAGAGGTTATTTGAGGTCACCAGAGGTAAAAAAACTGAAAAAAATGTTAGCACCATATTTCATAATAGGTATGGTAGATACTTTTCATGTATAGTATATAGATTTGTCATATTAAGAGAAAGATCCTTATTGGTTTTGGTGGAGGTCCAAGCAAACTCCTCATAAATAAGATATCAGAAGAATAAACAGTGGGCGTTACCTCCAAATCCAGTTGTTTCATGTCCAATGAAAGGTAGGTCTGAGTCTGAGTGTTTGTACCATTCAAAGAATAAAATTATGGAAAACATACAGTATCTTTTTAAAAGTATAACTTTGATAAAGTCATAAGTTATTCCAGCTCTATATATATACCTAATGATGGACTTATGTAAAGAATGGAATCATCATATTTTAATTAGAGACTGTGTATATGATGATGGTGTAGCATTTGGAAAGTGCTCCCTTTCCCATTCTGGTACTGTAGCCTGGGTTCAAATCCCATTCATGAATATATTTTGTCAGCTTTTATTATTCAGTTTAATTTTTTTTCTTCTGTAACTTATCACACAGGAAAAAAGATTGTCATAGTAAGGGGAAGAACCCTATTGTTTTTGGAGTTTAGAGGTCATTTGAGGGTCACCAGAGGTCAAAGACTGAAACCTTCCAAACACCTTATTTCAAGTTGGAATCATGAATACTTTCCATACTTGGAATGTGGATGCATCATGCAGTACTTAGAAAAATAACCCTGAGGCCCCAGGTGGTAAAACTATAAAAACCTTGTGAGCTGCATGTATGTAAACGTGATGTTTCAAGAAGGGTTGCATTGAGGTATCTCATTCTTGGCATGTGGATACACTATACTGATTACAAGGACCCTTTTGTTTTTGATGAAGATATTTGGAGTCACTAGAGGTTACATGGTGAAAACCTTGTAAATGTGATATGCCATAAGGGGGAATGTTGATGGATCTCATAGTTGACATGCGTATGCTCTATAAAGCTTTCTATAATTCCATTGTTTTTGGTGACAGTCAAAGGAGGTCAGACTGTGAAAACCCCCAATGTAACTGTGAGGGATCTAATGTGTAGCATGTGGACAACCCATGTTTACAAGAACCTCATTGTTTCTGGTGGAGGTCAAATGCCATGTGAGGTCATCAGAGGTCAAAGTGTCAAAATTTTCCAAAAAATGATGTCTCGAGAAGGATGATCTTGAGGGGTATACCTCGGTGTGGCAAAGGATTTCCTTTTGGCAAGGAATCACTAAGCATTTGGGCCTTCTGGTTTGCTTAAGATATTACAGTAGTAGGAATTCGAGATGTTTTAAAATGTGCTGAGCAATAAAACATGGATACAGCTCCCACAGCTTTGCTGAGGTAGCTACAGCTTTGCTGAAACAGCTGCTCCCTGAGGGTTTGACATGGTAATAAATTGTGCAAAGAAACTAGTGTATCTCATGCTTTAAAAGAACTTTACATTACCATCATCAATTGTAATGACAAAAAATACTTAATAAAATGGTGCCATAGTAGAGGCTTCACCTTTGCCCTACAAGAATACTTCCAGTTTTCTACCCTAAAATAGCTACTTCTACATCACTGTTAACCTTTAAGAAAGATTTAAAGGAGTATCTACCCAATGTTAGGTATTTCTTCTCATGTTAGTCTGTTCCCTACTTTTCTTAATTATCTCCTTTAATCCATCCCTCTTCCCTCATCTTTCTTTCTTTTTTGTTTCTTTCTTACTCTGACTTACTTTTTGTTGTTTATATGTTATGATGAATAATACCTTTAACTGTATTTTTTGTGTCATGTTACTTTGATATGTTAGTTTGTGTCATTGAATGTGAAAATTAAGAAATTCATACTTGGATACATACAGTAGTAGTGTGCATTACTGAGAAACCCAAGATACAGAAGTTTAAAATACATACCCAAGATATACATACATTCAAAACCTATATAAATTTTACTGAAGATTTGGGTCTTGAACTCAAATTTAGACATAAAGAGTACCAGAAATATGAAGGAATTCTAGAACATCCCATTTTTTCCACATCTAACATAGGTACTCTTGCAGAGATTAACATGGCAGAAGCAACCCATCTGGGTTCTTCCACCAAGTGCAGATGATGAGTTCAAATCAGTGACAGCTCTAGCATGGAGACCAGATGGGAAAGGTAATACTAATATTTGTTAAGGTTCAGTTCTTGGGAGTGTGGTAGCAGCTGCCCCACTGGGGACGGGGGCAGGAGATGAAACCTTTCACCTCAGTAATCCTGAATATGGTAAGTACATGGTAGCTGCAACATTTGACCAATCAATATTCAATAATGTATGGTGTAAATCTACTTGTACTTGCATTGAACTGAAGTTTTTATATGCAGAGGACCCACGTCTGTTTTCAGTGTGAAAACATGTTGTGAAAAAATAACAGTAACGTTATAAAAGAAAGGCTTGTGGAGGGACAGATCCAGAATTTTCCCCACAAAAGGTGATTCATAAAGAGGAGCGCTGTTTCCAGACTAAAGCCATCCTCAGGGTCACTTATAACTGAGGCTGATGTACTGTAAGAAAACTTGGTGTTGCACACAATCAACATGCCAGCATTGCAGGAAATTGAGCACAAAGGACAGTTTTCTCACTTCACTTTCTCATCTATGATGTTTCAGGTAGCCAGTATAGGATTAAAAAATTGAATCCCAAGCATTAGAATGTGGGAACTGGCATAACTGCACGTTATTATTTACCCACATCTTATATGAGTCACTGGTTTGCCTACAACCCGGAAAAAATTATTTATTTCAACCAAGATGCAAACTTGTATTTGAATTGTTTGAAGAATATGTTGGTACAGGTTGATAACGTCGAAGGCATCATGGAGGCATTAAGTGCTCCCTGAAGGTGTTTTGGGTGGTGATCCTGGAAACCCTGGGATAGTGGCAAAGTTTTGAGCAGTTAGAAGTACAAATAGGAACATTTAAAAGAAGGG
>WURT03141233.1:0-11219 GCA_009936505.3 Holothuria glaberrima | reverse complement strand
ACAGTAAAATGATGTCATGTCTAACCTTACAGTGTGGTTTATCATACGTGACGAAACATAGCAAATCCCAGAAAAATTATAACTCAATGGTTTACTTAAATGATTTTGACCTTGTTTTGGCGACGGGGCTGGTCTTCGATTTTGAAACCTGGCGCAGGGGTATCCGTGATCACGACGGCGGAGCTCCCTGGCGCAGTCTGTTCATATTCAGTCAATCTAAAACAAGACTTCGCACGTCAGGTCGCTTGGTTCATGTTGAGTTGAGTTGTCCCTTGGTGACGTAGGCTAGCTTCTTTTGGGAGAAGCCTGCTCCTTCGGGAGTATTGTTTGATTTTCGCCCCATGGCTGTTCGCCAGAAAGTCGAGGGGACTTTTCAAAAAAAGAAAGACTCAATGGTTTGCATTCGATTATCGATGTTTTTTACAGAAAAAATATGTCAGAAACTCGTGAGCAAAAATCAGAGGAAATTTGCAGTAAGATTTAAGCTAATAGATTTTTTAAAATAAACTTGGGCTCTCTCCGTTTAAAGTTATCACCCAGCGTTCTTGCAGACAAATGTAATTCCGTTTTTTATTTTCTCCTCTCCGTTTTGTTTAGGTCGCAAACCATTTTGGTTTTCTAACTTTTCTGAAAAGCGCGATTACATAGTATTAAGTAAAACTATATCGGATTCCACGATCGATGTTATCATCATCGTTCCCGTCGATACGTTGCAAACCCTGTTGGACATGCGCACAACAGATGCTCTTGTAAATGCAGGGTAGACAAATTCTAAGTTACACATGTAATTTATGTTCCAACGTTTCTTTGCTCTGAAACCCGTACCGCTAATATCCTTATCTCGCCCTAACCTAACAAGTTATGTTACACTGACCCTCGTTTAGACTTTCGGAAAATATGTTGAAACACTGCGTGCAGCTCCCGAGTGGCAGACCTATTAACAATACATTATTTGCGATTTATTGATGGTTAAATCATTTAATATTTTTACCTAGGCGGTAATTAATTACCGCCGGACCGTTTGATTTGGATCTGCTGTGGGTGGGTTTATGCAGTGTCACGGGTCTGATTCCCTTCCCGTGAACGGTCGCGTAGTTTTTTTCCCAGGATGAATGGGGCAATTTAAGTTTTTTACCTTAATCCCAACCTAAGGATCATTTTTCCTTATTCATGGTTTCAATGGAAATTTGCTAAAATCGTCCTGGGAAAAAAATTTGCTGGCCGCGCCGGTCGTCTAACTCGTAGGTTTCCTGATGTTGTATATACATTCTGGACATGATTCCTGATCCAATTCACGCAAGACCGTTTTCAGTATCGGACAAACTCAATTCAACTGTGTAAGATTCGATTTTAATTTTGAAAGCTTCATTTCATGATAGACTGTAATCTTAAGTTTTAATATCAAACTTCCATTAGTCTACACCTTGATTTTACTTTCATACGACTAGGTAATTTGTTAATTCAAATTTTCGGCCATACACGTACGTGCGCAGCCCCATAATCGTGTTGTAACACTGGTGAAAACTAGTTAGTGTACTGTATACTTATATGTATTTCTCTCCCGATTTTTACCACAATGCCCTTCACTTAGCACGGAGATGCAACAGGAAAGGGATGCCAAATATATAGATCGATTTACGAGGAGAGATTAGCGAAGCACACCTTTCAATAGGAAAGATGTTTTTCTAAAGAGCTTTGTGCCTCTTTTGTCACTGTCAAAAGGAAACCCCGGTTCGCTGGCCACCGTGCAGCACGGGCGGCAGCCTTTGAGAGGATTTGTACGCATTTCGCGTGGAGTTTCAAAGATTAGGATTTAAACCTCGATGAGCGGTTCACGCACGGTTGCGGTGTAACATTTATCCCAGATGGCACTGTAAGTCAGTTTAGGGGTTAGGTTAGGGTTAAGTGGCCTCCTACAGTACATAAGCAATCTCCGAGGCACTAATGGCAAGGATATCAGATGATTGAGTACTATCTAACCATACTTGGGGGTTGAGGGATGACGTTCTCTCCCTAGACTCATGTGCAATGCATGCTATGTAGCCCAGCACACAGGTGTGAATGTCCTAGTAGGCTAACAAGATTTAGCCTAAGCAGTTTGATAAATGATAGGACGTCTAAAACACAAAAGAGCATTGCTTGTGAAAATTACAATTTTTGGACACTGTCTGCATGTATTCTTTGCAAGAAGGATCTGAAACATATAGTCGACCCATAGAGGTCAATAACCTAGGAGTAGCCTAGGCCTATTTGTGAATTTTATGAAGATCGAGACCAGCAAAATATTTGACGATGCAGTGCCCCAATTTTGTAGACAGCGGTGTTGCTGACCTAGGCCAGCACAAAGCGACCCCATATATAGGCTAGGTCAGCAGACTGCGGACTAGGTCTAGGTTAGATCCAATGTACTTTACAAATGAGGACTGTGCAGTGAGAGCTGTAGACAAACAGAAGTACTTCACTGAGGACTAACGTTAGGCTAGCCTAACCTAAAGAAAATAAGAGAAGACTAAGACATCTGACAAACCTGACGGTCCGCGCTTTGGCATCATCCTTTTGTAGTCAATGGGACCATAGCCTCCCTTGGGCGGCATATCTTGCTTGTAGTAGGCCCCTGCCATGACCTGACTGTCAATTTTCGCTGGGGCTGTTTAAAAAATGACGGGACAGGGGTTCTACGTTCAACAGCACACGCAAATCGTGGTCAGGGTGACCTAGACCTTCCTCGATTTTCGGTACATTGTGTAAGCATTGAATATTTTATCTTAGTCAGAGTAACCCTAAAGCAACCTCTGGTGGCGTTAGCAGTCTTTCCTATGCAGAGCCGTATATTTGGAATATACGGCTCTGTTCTGTTCCTATGCAGAGAGCCGTATAAACAGATACGGCTCTGTATTCTGTGGTCTCAAGGTAGCGGACCACTAATACAATGTTCTTACACCGAAAAATATTGACTGACAAACTAAGCTCCTTAAAAATTTTTATGGGAGCTTGTTTCTGACTGTGGTACTTATAAAATGTGATCAATTTTTCATATTCTTCTTGAAGGCAATGAGTTGAACTACATTCAAGCCTCTCAAGCCTTTCAAGCCTTTCTAGCACAAAATTTCAGTGGTCATGGTATGGAAATTTGAAAGTGCCATATGAGAGCGTTAACCAGAGGGGTAACGTATCCAGGTTGAAAACTTCTGCAACTTTACAAGGATCTAGGGGGCGGGGAAGTGGCCCGATTTAGTGTGTAAGTCAATGGGAAATAATTAGTGGTGCGCTACCTAAATTCAGTTTCCAACGCTTTTGCGTAATGAGTACTTGAATTCATTTGCTACCGTGACAACATCGGCATTACGGGTTGAGCGACTTCGTCGCCGGGGCTTCTGATTTTATTGAGACCTTTCGTGTCAACTGCTAATTACATGAACTATGGAATAGTTTTCATCACATAATGGGAAATGTTTTCTTAAACTGTTATCAATTGCAACCGAAAAATGCAAAGTGGAAGGGGTTGGGGTAGCACGTCCTGGTACGTCCTGACACACTAGCGTACGCAGGGGGGCCACTGGGCCATGGCCCCCTCACGGATGCCATTTTTGTTTTTATAGTTCCTAAAAATACGTAAATTGTTTTAACACAAACCCTTCCTCAAAATGTAGCATATTTGGCACCACATTGCATGTAAGGACACCTAAATTTTCAAAAATCTTCGACATGAACAACATCTGAAGTGCAAAAAAGCAAAAAAAAAAAAAAAAAAAGAAAAGGTCCCTTCGAGAATTCGGATCGTATGTCAACGGAAGTCGGTCTTCAAGGAATGAAGTGCAAAAGAGCAAAAACAGGTCTTCGGAAAATTCGGAACTGCATGCCCCGCTTTAGACAAATCCTGCGTACACCACTGTCCTGACAATATAGGCTATATGCAATAGCATCTAGTGACTCGATTTGGAAAATTACAGTAGGACATGTTTACAAAATGAAGCAAAGTTAAGAAAAGAAAAGTGAAAAACGCAGAGGAGTCGATAAAAGCTTGAACAAAGAAGATAAAAAAGGAAAAGGCAAGTGCAACAACTCGACAACTTTAACGCAAAACGAGAACTTGAAAAGACTCACTTCCGAGGCTGCCGGGGACTAGAACTCTTGTTTCCCAGTCTATCGCCTTAGCAACTGACCTAAGACAATGTTGGAATCAGTCGGAAGATGTAAATATTAAATAGTCGGCTAGTGTAAAACGGTATGATGTACAAGTGTGTCGAGGTACCAGAGAGCTGGGGGGGGGGGGGTGCGAGCAGCTCGAGCAAACACCCCTTTACGGCGGAATCCCTAGTATTGGTACCGCACTTTATAGTGTCTGAAACACGTCCGGATGATGTTGTTTCGATGTATAAATGCTGTGCATATTTCCCGTAAATGCGTAGCATGGCTTGTAAACGTTTCTTCGTAAGTTGCTCTGTAAATGACATCAAGGGTGGGGCGGGGTTGGTGAGCGGGCTGTGGGGGAGCACAGGAAGCCTTGTTCTTCCGTCGCAGAATTTTTCAACTTTTTTCAGACATGTAGTCAGCATAGCAGGTCCGATAAATGTGTAAACCCGACGCTGGGGTAGCACTAGGATTTACATGACAGTGTTCCAAGCTCCACGGCACATAGTAAATTTGGCCTGTTTTGTGGCCTCTGGACCCTTGTTCAAGTTCTACGAAAGCACAAGCCTCCCGCCCTAATACCAAAGATTCCGAGTCGGCTGTCTATAGTTTTCAAATGGCATTGTGCATACATCATGGGACCGTTGGAATTTTGAGCATCGAGAGCTCTTTAATAAGATAAGATAGGGGCTTACCATTTGACGATTCACTCAAATTAAATGCCTGTTTTTCCGTAGCGGAAAAATATGAGGCAAAAGTATGCCTAAAACACCTAAAATCTGATAAATGGTAAAGTTATGCAATGTATGAAAATGCTTAGTTGTGTGTGTCAAACGACGGAGATATGTCTCGTCTTGTTTTAACCAGGGGCTGCCCTGATTGGAGTAAGGAAGGGGAAAACCTATCTTCAGTGCTATTTAATATCTATCTCAATGATTTTGGCAGGCATCTAAGTTGTTGTTATAATGGTTTGAATACCCTTTCCCCATAGGCGTACGAGACGGGGACAGGGGACAGACTGCCCCCAAAATTTTCTGAAGTCGAAAATTCGGGCACAGAATAGGTGAAATTTCGGCAAAGATGAAGAAAAAGTGCAAAGATTGCCCAAATTTTCTACTGAATTCCCGAATTTTTGATCGAATTCCCGAAAAAGTGCAAAAATTTTCGCGCGCTTCGCGCACATGTAGTTATTTGCCAGTATCACTTCTATCAGCCTTTCGGAAAAGCTCTGACATGCACAGTCCTAATCATTCCATATCCAGATTTCATAAGATATGGGTAAACTTGCTAATGGTATATGTAGTCTAACAATTAACTGTTCACTTACTTCGCGCAGTGTGGTTCTGATTTACCCCAAGAATCGAGTAAAAAGTTCACATAAACAAGCAAGATGAAAAGATTTCCTAAAGGAGGAGAAATTCTTGGAAATATACCCAACTCAAATTTAGCGATAAATGTAGAACCATTTCGCATCTAGCCCACCTTACATGAGCAAAAATTTTCTCCAAAGGGGAGGGGGACACCCTCTTCCCCTAGACCCCTCCCCCAGGACGGCGATTCACATATGGTGAAAAATCCCCCTCCCCGTCTTTGGAGGTAGATCCACACCCTTGATTTTGTTAATAAACAAGTAAACCAAGCCAGACGTGAAATATACAGTTTATTATGTAAATCTTACAATCTAAGGCGACCACTGGACTTGCAAATTCAGCACTTCAATCAACTGATATCCTATTCTGTTCTGTTATATTGGTGTGAGATTTGGCCATATGATAATTACAACCAAGTTGAAGCCTATAATGTTAAATTTTGCATGCAAGTGTTAAAATTAACAAGCATACCCCGAATTGTATGGCTGCACTAGGACGTCATAAGTTTAATGAAATTATTGATAAGAATGGTTACTTTTTTTTGTTGTAGAATTGTTAATGGGAGTGAGTTTAAATTGTCCAACATGATGTACAAGTTCCTAAGGGCTCTCTATGATAAAAATATTCATTGCTCTTCTTGGTTAAGTACAATTAAAACTATTCTCGACAACACTGGTATATCGTTTGTTTGAAATGTGGTGTGAATCAAGGCTTCTATTCCAATAACCCTATTATATCCTTTCATGGTTGAGAAAAACAATTAAGCTAAGACTCATAGATATGTATAAGCAGAACTGGATCACTGAGGTACATAGGAATTCTCATTGTACAGTATACAGGATGTTTACCAGTTAAAGACCAGTCTTGAATTTGAAAAAAATTTATCTGCATACCCTCGACTTTCGAAATCGTACTTATTTACGTAAATATCGTTGTAAAAAGGCGTCGTTACATGAAGATATCACAATATTGTATTTCATGATCGAATATGTAATTTATGAAAGAGTAACAATTATTTTAGGAAATGAGTTCCAATATATTCTAGAATGTCCAGCATTTAAAAACGAAAGAAATCTGTTTCTCAAACCTTATTTTAGATCAAGATTCTTCTCAGACCTTTTTCAATCGAATTTTAAATATGTAATTAATAACTTAAATTCGTTTTGTGGCAAGATTATGAAAGCCTTCCACAAAATTGTTTTTCAATGACAACATCCAGCACCTTTCCTGCTGCTGGTGCCACCATAATATTTTAGTTACATAGGCCTAAGTTATTAACAGTGTTGATTTCTGTGGTTCTGCCTGTTATGTATTTATTAGTTTTAAATCTCTTTTTAAATCTCACAAATTTCTTCTTATTTCTCTTCCAACTACATTTCAGGACTTAAATATCGCATATTCCAGGTAAACCAATGAGTTACGTCCTTCTAGTAATTTTCACAATTTAGTGAGAAGAATATTGGTACATGATTTTCAAGAGCCAGTGACATTCGGTAGCTTGTGCTAAATGCATTTCATTTATTTTGTCTATACATACATGGTACATACATACATAATTTACAAAGAAACAATAAATGATGTAGTATAAACAGGACACTAGAAAAACAATTACATGTTTATCTTAGCTAGTGACCTTACAAAAAAAAGTATAGCATGTACACCACCTTGCCAATACATATGCTTCAGGGAGGAAAGTAAAAACGGCGCCCTCTCAAGCAGAGTATAATTTTCAATTAGATAAGCTTTGGGTTTCCTTTTAAAAATTACTTACAATTTAGTTTAAAACAGTAATTATTCAAAAAGAACTTCCCAATAAATCATGGCAACTGGGGGAGTATAAACGGTCAGAAAATTTGAAATAAAACATGTGGCTCTGTTCATAAGTAAAAGTATCATTGCAAAAGTTATCAACATCAATAAATACCCATTCATTTATATAATGGAGATCTTCTATTTATATGGATCGCACAACGTACTAGTTTAATGCGCCCGCATCTTGAGCAGGCGCGTAGCCATGGGGACAGTCTCCCCCTGCTTGAGCATATTTTTTGTCTTTTTGTATGTTTTTTATGATATTGCTAGTAACTCAAAATAACAAAAAATGTTTAGAGGCAAGTTACAAGGCCTAGGAAGTGCTATTTCCAGCGATCTGAGAGGCATTTTTTGGCCAAAATAGCTTAGATAGTTTGCCTACAAGCTTCGCCTCCTCCTTGGCAAATTCTTGACAACGAGCCAGATCTTGAGTATGCAAATCATGCCAGGAACCCATAGGCTGTTGAGCCTTCGGGATGCTGGTGCTCTAGGGTTGGGGGCTAGTATTTCCAAGGCAAGATCCTGAAGCCTTACGCAGGTTGAAAGCTTCCTCTAGCAAGTCTATGTCCCTAGCTCATATACCGACTGCCGTAGCGGGACCCCGTTTGTGATAGAAGTAAAAGCAGAAGCGAACTTTCTCTGGGAAGCAGTCAGGTAATGTTTTATATTCAGGACATTGATCGAAAGGAGCACGTTCGACCCTTCTTTTTCCTGGTCTGACCGCGGCATTTCGCTCATGCCATCTCTCATGTTTTCAGACAGGTTCGATTTTGGCAAAAAATTATGATTTCCAATTGTACCAAATTAGATAGGCTTCTTTCCCTCTTCTCCAAGAGATCCCTCCCCTACCCCCACCCGACCAAAATTTCAGGCGTGCAGACTACTGAAAAAGGGCGATTTCTTTCCAGGGGAAAGTTTTCTTAGGACAAGGCCGATTTCCGTCCATACGAAGAAAGAAAAACACACGTCCCGTTCGCCGACCCCTTAACCTTTACATAGAACCCGCGGTCCTCTCCATAGAAGTGTTTTGCTATTTGTGTTTTCCAAAAATCCTCTATAGGCCAACCAAGGAAGTATGATAGGAACTGTTCTCCATTGCAAAACAAGAGGACTCACTGTCGAAGCGATCTGGCAGTGTTTCTCAAGAAAATGAAGGAAAACACAGTAAACCCCTATATAAATGGACTACGCAATAGTTCTGTCTCAAAAATTCTCTCCCACGAATGTAAGGCAAGAAATGCCTCAAGGGAGTAGACCAGGACTTCTAACTCATGTGGAGCAGAGAATTGCCACGGTATTGGTGTTCAGTGGTTGAGTATAGTACAAACAGCTGCAATTAGTGGCCATAGTGTAGTGTGTAAACGAATACATAGAAGTTGTAGTACTATGTAGTATCCTTGAACAGCTCACAGAAACTGTGGTGGTCAGTGACATCGCGGTTTCAAATTACGTGAACATTTGACCTGTCTAGATTGTGACTGTGGAATTACGTGCTTTGCGTTGTCTTCCAGCCGACCCCCTATTACAGCTGACAAAACAGTTATCTTTATGTGCATATATTCTGCACAAGGATAGATTGTTGTGATTGTGTGTGTGTGGGCGGAGCCATAGTTTGTATTTTTGTGGTGGCGCTCTCAAAGTTTGAATCATTTTGGGGCCATGAAGATATGGCTTTAAAGAAACATAGATTTTATTGAAAATGTTAGAAAGCGTGCTACAAAGTTGGTCCCTGGCTCGTATCAGGAGAGAATGAACTTGTTGGATTTACCTAGATACTAGTTTTCCGCGTTCACGGGGAAACATGATTGAAGTGTATGAAATAGTCAGTGGTAAATATGATGTAGACGTTTCTCAATCCCTTCCATTAGTAAAGGACTCTTCCACATGAGGCCCACTGTCACAACTGATTTGTGAAGGAGATCATGGTTAAAAATACGTAAGAAAAACATCACAAACAGAGTTGCTGACGCTTGGAACAGTCTGCCGACCACAGGAAGTTAACAGTGCCACATCTGTCCCAAACTTCGAAAAGAAGCTAGATAAATTTTGGGGGCAGCAACCCATCTGAAGAAGAAGGGCTGGTGTTAAAGGCCTATCGTGCCTGCCACGAGAAATCATCTACACTGTAATATTAGGCTAAACATGCGGTTCTGCTCATTACAAAGATATTATGACTCCTGTTAGCAAAATTTGGTCTCCTCGACGACGGACTTCTCTCCGCCACCTTGGCGGTCCCCCGGAGAAATGTCCGGCTTGGTTCACCGGTGGTACGTCTACCGATGGCCGGGACGCTGATTGGTTAGAAAACTTTTACCCATCATGCAAGTTTCTGTCCAGCATTATGGCTGCCTGCGGACTGCCGGATATTGCTAACTGGGGTATTATGATACCAAACTTACAGGACAGTCACAGCAACTTGAATTAGTTACAACAATATACCCTAGTATCCTAATTCAGGAATTGCTCATTTCAGTCAAGTGACAATAGTTTTGTCCCTTTTGTGTTTAATACATGCAAAATGATTCCTAAGTTTACCTTTAGGCTTTAGCATTCAATAATTTAATTAAGAAACAAAAATGAAAAATACTTGTGAAGGAAATAGGAGAGATTTGGAAGATATGGCTAATTGGAAAGAAATTTGGGGTGACTGCTTATTTCCTTTCAATGGCCATTTGACTCCTTATGGGAGCGAAAATCGAGGCGAAAGTGCTGAAAACTGCTCATTCGTTTCGAAAACAAACAGACAAATTAATGTCACACTCAAGAAATCTATAAATATGAACGCACAATGACCTTATCCGAGGGCGCACTTTCGTTATGTGCATATGGTCTATAGGCCTAAGGAGGTATATGGACTTCAGGTCTTTGAGCATTCTTATTTAAAGGGAAGAAGCAGTCTCCCTAAATGTATTTTTAAATATCAGCTATAGCTTAATCTTTCAAATCTCAGATTATTTCACTTTCGAGTACCTTCATATTTCCAAAAGGAAAACATTGAATATTTTTGGCAAAATAAAGATTTATTCTGCATGAATTTAATATTTCATATGAATTGAAAGAACCATTTAAGAAATAGGATACCCGGGTGCACGGAATAAAAAAGAATTAATGCATACGAATTTTTCTGTTTGCTGTCAAAATGATTGCACAGTGATAAGCACTTTTATAACCCGATGTTCTCGTTACCATAAGGTTTATTTTTGATATCTATGCAATAGTTTTGATTCATATACAATCGATGATCTATTACTTACTCTTGCGCAAAATTTTGTCAAAGTTGCGGTTTAGGCACCTGTCCAAACAGTTCTCAATCCACTCACGGATTGAAAGTAGTACTGTGTGCTTGTGGCGGCAACATTAACGGGGTGACATTTAGCTTATTTATTTTAGGTATAATATACTACTAGTTCATGGCAGCTTTTTCTGAACGTGGAGGTTGGTACAAACAAAAGGCGCCGAGGGGACCGCGGGAGCGAGAAGCGCTTCTCTGAGGGCTTGTGACGGATCCAGGGGTAGATACCTAGGAGAAGAAGGAGCTTAGGGCTCATTTACAAGTCATATCACAAATGCTAAAGATCATTGGATGCTCACTAAACATACTACAAAATGATGATTGGACAAAGCTGGCCTAACTGACAGTCAGTCAATTTGATGCTTCAAGGGGCTCGTTTGCAGTGGTTAGGCTATCTATAAGGTTGCTTATCAAGGGCATTCAAGTATCGCAGGGCTTTTTTAAAGATTTTTTTAGTGGGGGCATGTTACGAAAGGGACCATTTTTCACGCTGCACGCAAAACCAGCCTTGAAGCTCGAGGTTTGCAGGTGGAGTCTAGGGGCAAAGCCCCTGTGGGGGTCCAGGGGGAGAAGCCCCCGGAAGCTCTGAGGTTAAAGCATATTTCTGAGTGAAA
>WURT03141222.1:0-11219 GCA_009936505.3 Holothuria glaberrima | reverse complement strand
GTTTCATTCTGATCTAAGGTACAGTAATATTGGTGGCCAATGTCAGCGGAACTGATTAAAAATTATATTACAAAAAATATCATATCTCAGCCGTCTGTTCACTGATTTACGTAATTTTTGTTTTGTTCACTCGAAGATTTTACACCACATTTTATGGTACTATTTTTAAGTGGGGATTATCTTTCTAACTTTTCGGAGTGGACATGCTACCTGGAGAAAAACCCACTTACAGCGAGCGGGATTTGAACCCATGCACATGTGAAACATTGCTGCACAGCAGCTGGATCAGACCACTCTTCCACTCGACGACCCAACTAATAGTAATAGGTTACTATTGTATAAATAGGCCAGATGTAGCGGGTAACTATTTTACCCAACATTAGGCCTAACCTCAAAGATATTAAAATAAGCCCTCATGGTATCCAGTCGCAACATCCCCCATGCTGTCCAGTCACATCATCTACCTTATCACCTTAGACTTAGGCCTAAGTATCTTGGGCTAACAACCCTGGAGTTGAGAAGGATTAGGGGGGACATGCTCCAGGTTTACAAGTTTCTTTCTGAAAGGAATCCTTTGTTAGCTTGTAGTTATTTAAAGGTTCAAAGTAATTCTCGGGTTCGAGGCCATTGTAAGAAGCTGGTAAAGCCTTTCGCAAGGCTAGACATTAGGAAGTTCAGTTTCTCTCATAGAGTTGTCAATGAGTGGAATAGTCTACCTGAGTGGATTGTTAACTCCACATCAGTGCACTGCTTTAAGGTTAACATTGACAAGTTCATTCATGACTGTGGTAGAATCTAGTTGTTTCTGGGCTGGCTGGGTGTTGGTTGTTTGCTTTTAGTTTTGGGGTTTTGGACTGCAGGGCATCTCATATGGGGCCTTGGCCCTCCTTTGCCCTTTAACCTGTTTATGTTATGTTTTTTTTGAAAACCTCTTCCTTTTTTGCTACCAAGAAATGTCCACGCTTTTTACCAAAACGTCACCCATGGTATTATACATATATGTGATACAAAAACGACCCCAGGTATGGTACGTCAGTGTTCGAATTAGAAAAATAAACTTGCATGCACCTGCGCATACGACTTAAAAGTATTGCATGCGTTAACAAATTCTTATAGTACCTGCACTGTGTAGTACGGTACCTGAAAACTATGTAGGGATTTGCATTACCCATTTACAGACTGATAGCCAAATGTTACAATCAAAAGATTGATCACAAATCTGTGATGTCTGAAATGTAATATGGGAACCTGATGATTATCTTATCTAAAGACCTTAATATTCTAAACTCTTTGGCACCTTTTTGAAGTCTCTCTTTGAATTACTGTAACATGCACAAGTGCAGGTAAACAACTGCAACTTGCATGCACAGTCAAAAATTTACATGCATTGGTGCATGTGTGCACGCCTTATTTCGAACACTGTGATGCGTGAACACAATATAAGCAACACTAATTGCAACTTATTGCAACTAATTGCAACAATAAGTGCTTATTGTAATTAATAGAACTTACGATTGTGAGAAAAGTAGTAACATTCTCAGATTGTATAAGTCTCTAGTCAGACCACATTTAGAGTATTGTTGTCAGACACGGGGCGCTTACCTCCAAAAGGATATTGATAATCTTGAAAAGGTACAGCCCAGGGTGCATTCCATGTAAAGCCGACGCCGAAGTTATGCCAAGGTGTCAGCGTTCATACGCCAACGAAACCAAAGGTGTACACCAACAAATGCACAATACATATAATTATACGTATACACATTTGTATACACATACATGTACAGTACAGTACGTATATACTAAATGTATAGGCCTACGATATGTACATATTCTATGTATACATATACTATACATCATACTACTACCAAAATTTACATACATCCTTTCCTATTTGGCAGGAAATAATCATATTTTCAGGCCTTGAGTTTTAGATTTTTCAGGTGTGCTACAAATCACACTCCTCAGGAAATTAAGGAGAGTGGTAGGTGTGCTGTTTTATTAAACTTAACTTTAGCTGAGTTCCCATTCTTAATCTAGGTGTGCAAAAAGTTGCACCTCTCGCGGTGATTTGAGGCGATTGATGGTGTGCGATCACACTCGCATGCCCCAAATCTCAAGGCCTGTATTTTGTGTGGGACTCAGTGGGAATCAAGTGGAAGCACACTGAAGCACAAAATTGTATGGTTGCTGTATGCATATTGAATAAGGCTTGTTTGCATTGCACTCTTTCGCCGGCATGCTGAGGTAACCGTTTTGCCGCCCCTACGCCGGGATGGAGTTGGCGCTCCTGCCGAAGATCTTAGTATCGTAGTGCATGGAATGCAGGCTGGGGTACAGTGATGTGCTACTAAAGTGATTCCAGAATTTCCCACACTGAGTTATGAAGAAAGGCTTGAAAGATCTGGACTAATCTCCTTGGAATTATGCAGAATGAGAGCTGATTTGATAAAAGTTTTCAAAATTGTTAAGGGTCTGGAGGATGTTGAGCCATCAATTTTTTTCACTGTGTCAGGAAGTACAACTAGAGGCTATCAGTTTAAGTTTCAGAAACAGCACTGTAAACTTGATATTAGGAAGTTTTTCTTTAGTCAAAAGGTAGTAACAGAATGGAACAGTCTGCCACCTGAACCAGTAAATTCTTCATCAATTAACAGATTTAAAAGCGTGATAGACCCAATCCTGCAGAAAAGAAGGGGGCTCTACATAAGCCAAAAGAGGCTGCCTGCCCCAGTTTTCAAGATCCCATCAGCATCAACTGCTGGTGGGTTCCGGTGAGTTATCCAGGGAGTGAGTTGTCTTAGCCAGGGTGCATTCTAGTGTTGAGCAGATTATCCGTTGGTGTTATCGGTGTCAGCCGATAATGGCGTTATCGGTTGGATATCAGTATCAGCTAAATCAGCAGTTGCTGTCGATATCGGCAACCGATATTCTAAACTCTCCTCACATTACTTTTAATTTTAAGAAAGTCTGGGTATGTACAAAATTGTGATCTGCAACGATCCATTTCCCCATTAGGCCTTAGCCTAAACACAAGCAAACGATTCCAGAGGTAAAGCCGTGATCACTACTGTTTTCAAAAGCAGGCATCGTGTGATCTTTTGCAGGTTCAAGTCATTTCTGGAACTTGCGTAGTCTACACTGTTTATCATACATATATCTTTTCCAACGTTAGGCCTACCATGCAGTGTAGAGTTCTCGCTGATTTGTTGTTTGCGCACTTCACACAGTTCCTTTAAAAGCCTGTAGAATATTTCTAAAATCTCCCGCCAAAAACTTAAGTTTAATTTTGAAAGATTCCCTGAAGAAATCGTAATTACTTTTGCTCCAAATGACTAAATCTTTCGTCATGCATTAAAACTTTTCCGCGGTCCGCTTGGATGTTCGGTTTGTTGCTCACATGCCTCGCGCAAAATAAACATGCCTGTACTAGGTACTGTACAGTACTAACAGTGTGGGCTCTCAGTACACACGTTCTACTGTGCAATACATGTGCAAACGTGACTTCGTGAGCAACAGCATCTACGCCACAGTTTCTGAGTGAAGGACAATGTGCGATCCTTGTGGTAATTATCTATGTAAGAATTTACTGCAAAGACATGCCAAGACTTGTACTACGTAATACATATACTGTACATTGGAAAAGGGCCAGCTAGTGCACGTAACATGTCATTTTGTATGTACTGTATATATAGCATACTTCCTATTTTACAATAAGAATCACGTTTGAAGCATATGTGGCTAGATTTACAGTACAGTGTTACGTCGTATTTTGCACTGCACCGGGTATTACGGAATTATACGCAATGATGGAACGGCCTTTGCAAGTTTTATTTAGGGATTTGTCTGTGAGTTGAACTGGTGATTTTTGGCAGGACTTTTTAACAAAAGTGAAGTAGAAACTCAGCAGGTATTGTTAGATAGAATGGCGGCGTTATATCGCCTATCAATTGTCGTTGACTTTTTAGTACATTCCTTTGGCAATGTTAACACACGTGGCTTCACAGGCCTACCATAGCAAACGTAGCTTGACTATCATGTAAGTTTTACTTTGTTATCAGTATCGGGCCGATATTAAGTTTGACTTATCGGGTATCGACAAGTTCCGATATCACTGTTATTGGCTCAACACTACTGCATTCCATGTAAAGCTTCCACCAAAGTTACGCAGAGGTGTCAGCGTTCGTACGCCAACAAAACCAAAGGAGATCTAGCAAGGATGTATGGAATTTCGCGCAGCCAGCATGGAAAACTGGAAATATTCTGCAATCGAACATGAAATGTCCCTTGAAGATGGATATGCTGATTTGAGGATGTCTTAACTTGAATCAAAAATGTAATCAAACCACGTTGGAATTTTTACCTTAAATCCAGGATATCATGCCGACACTAGCTGATAGCAGCTACGTTGTAAAAGTGCCAGATTTCGCGCACTTCATCAGAGTGTTGTTAGCGATGGTAATGATGATGATGGCACCATGTTTCTTAAGATAATGTCAATGTTTAAGGACTGGGCCGTAATTGTTAAAGGGGTTCCATGCTTTATAGATCCCTTTTTAAGCATTTTTCAATCATGAAGCCTCATTTGGAAAATAAAGAACAAGCCTTACCTTAGTTGTCATTTAGACCGTCAACACAAGGTAGGATCGTTGATTCCCTAGTAAGCTGAGCTCCTATTCCTCCCCTTTGCAGTGGGGGCAAAGGAATTGCTCATCATCGCAAAGGTCTTCTTTCCTCTCAGGAACACAAAACTTTAAGTGAACCCAATGGCCACAGTTGCATTCTCCCCAGTTAACAAATTTCACCTGAGTCCTTAGAAATTCCCTGAGTGTTGGGGGTGAAAATTGTCGGCAAACACAGCAGACATCCTCATCCTCTCTAGTCAACTCTTGATAAGCGGATGATGTGCCAGATGGACCTGCAACTTGTGACGGGTCTAGGACTGGACCTGGTGTAGTTTTCTCTTTTCTTTTCTTAGATTCCATTATTACCCTTTTGATCTTAAGGATGATGCTGTCTTCTGTTATTGCCACTCCACCTGGCCTGTAGGAACATTTCAGCTTTTGAGGGTTCACTTTGGGCTCTGCTGGATGAGAGACTTGTTTATTAAAAAAGTCTTCCAAGTTGTTTGCTCTTTCTTGCAATGGTGTGGTAGCTGTAGATGAACTGAGCATATCTCCTGGCATGAAATGAGTATTGTATTTTCTGCTATGTTAAGTGGATAAATGCCTGTTTTCCTGAAATTGGAAATTAAATTTGAGGGTGCGAAGGCTTTTAGGTAAGCATTGGATACCAAATTGCAGACGTCATACCTGGTGATCCTTAGTCCTGGATTTGCCCTCATATGACGTTGACACTCTGAGTGGTAAAAGCTCTTTAGAGGTTTAAAAATGGTGACATCTAGTGGCTGAAGGATATGACTCGTATGGGGTGGTAAGACAAAAGGTATGATGTTCTTTGATAGAGCATATTAAATGAGGGACATGGAAATATGGGAACTGTGGTCATCATACATTAACGATATGTGCTCCTCAGGGGTCCATGCTGTGAAATACTTCATCAGATGCTCATCAAGGTATTTCATAAATACTTCCCCATTAACCCAACCACTGCTTGACACGCAGAACCCGCTTCCTGGGTAAGCACCGACTTTGTTCTTCACACATCCTCTGTCCCTTGAAAACAAAGCTGCCCCCACCATTGTTATGGCTCCCCTTTCTGTGGTTATGGCATTCACTTTCATCCGACGTGGTGCAACAACTCTAGGTGGCGAATGTTCCAATTGAATGCCTGTTTCGTCAACATTAAAAATGAGGTGGGGCTTATGTTTTAGATCATATTTGACCATTATCTTCTCTAATTCATCAAAATACTTAAACACAGTATCTTTTGTTGTTGCTTTTGCCCTCCTCATGCCCAGTTTCTAGGGTTTTACAACCACCTCCTTATAAAGCCATCAAACCACCTGTTGGTTAGTAGTTTTTCCCTTGTAGTTTTCAGTCCAAGAAAAGTAGCCGTATTTGTGGCTAATTTTAGAACCTCTGCTCTAGATACAGTAGAGGATACCCTAACTGGGCAAGGTGTATCACATGGTCTTTAAGTAATTCCTCATCTTTCATTGGGATTAACTATGGACAGCCTAGAGGATTAAAGCTACCAGGTATGTCATGCTTTAGCTGACCTCAGAGAGTTGACTCTGGAATTCCACAATTCCTTCTGGCTTTTGTAATAGGGTATCTCTTTGTTTTCATCAGATGGACAGCCCTTTCTAGATCAGCTTCATTATATAAACGATAGCTGTAACATTGAGTCTGTGATTTAGAAAATAAAAGGAAAAAATATTCATTAATATCAAAGGCAGCTTGTTCAAGCTGTCATGTCACCTTCTGTCTCGGGGAGACACTACTTCTTGTTCATCACCAAGTTCAATTTTTATTAAGTTGATTCAACAACATTAGGCCTAAGTGGGAAAACTGACAAAATTGTACTTCATGTTTGATCCCATTTTACTCTAAAAAGGCAAATAAAACATTAACTAACACATACGACATGGAACAAATATGTTATGAAGCGACGAAGAACGAAATAAAAACATTTTACATTCACTACGATTTTATTTTAACAGAACGCCCTCTCCTTTAAGATACTTAATATTCAGTAGGAAAAGGACAGAGTTCCACAGGAAATGTGCAAAGTGCAGTGACCAAACAGCTTAGGCCGCAATGTTTACATACGTCAACACATACTTGGGCACATCACTTACTACTTAGTATACTAAACTACAGTGAGCTGGTGCACTCACACTGAGATAAATTGAGCGAATCACAGGTCTTTGACTCACTACAATTCATGAATGAAGATTGGTTACAACAAAGGTATAAAATGCAACTAATTTAAGTAAAGTTAAGCAGGTACTAACCTTTTTTGGCTTCATTGTAGACAAAACGTGTTCGATTCAGTAGAACTTGCCACAGCTTAGGCTGGTGCGTTGCTACGGTGATAGGGAATAATTTTTAGGGGTGTGCAAAATCTGGTGCTGCACGAAATTTGGTGCATGTACTGTACACCAACAAAACCAAAGGTGAACACCAACAAAACCAAAGGTGTACGTCAACAAAACAAAAGGTGTGATTCATACCACACAATAGGCCTATGTAATAGGCCTAGGCCTATATATACTATAGCATTGCCTGCTGTATGATGATCATTCGTCACACTTGAAGCAAAAAGTTACACATATCCTTTCCTATTTGATAGGAAATAATCATATTTTGTGTGGCCCGACTCAATGGAAATTAAGTGGAAACAGAATTCAGCACAAGATTTCATAGCTACCGTATTGATTTAGGAGATATGTTTGCAGTACAAAATATAGAGTCAGTAGCAACAGGAAGGTGTACACCAACTCAGGTGAATCCTACATGCCACTATGGTAAGTTGTACACCAACTAGAGTGAATTTCCATGCCACTACACCAAGCATTTTCCTTAGTCTACGCTGGAGATCTTTGGGGAATAGAGCACAAAATGCACGTAGGCAACTTGGGAACGTGAGGGGAAATAGAAATGTATTTAGACCTTGGAATAATTTCTTCTTGTGTTAAAATTTTCAATTGTTTATGTGTAGGCGTAGCAGATAAAAAAAATCAGTAATTTGGTTGTTAAGATATAGCCAAGTTTGTTTGTTTAGAACCTCTAAATAAGACACTAATTGTCCAGTTACTGTAGTTACCAGCGGTAGGCCTACTGTATTTGCTACCCATACCAACCAACACCAAAAACCAGTTGGAATGCTCAAAGCATCATAAGTGGTTGATTTTCTTTTGTATGATTGTAATGGAATGTACTGTACATTTCCACTTCAGCCCAGCTACGGTGATACAGTATCACACAGGCTTAGAGCACATGTATAGTAGTATGTAGCGTTGAGTGCAAACATACTACATACAGTACTGTACAGTGTTCTACAGTGTGCCTTGTGATGTTGCTGTTGTTTTTACGTAATACTGTATGTACAGTCCTTCTTAGAATTTCCAGCACCATCATGCTGTAATGGTGTGAAAATTTTTACCCATATACATTCTTGCATGCTCCCTAAAATAGTGCAATGTTGAATTGCAACTTGTCTTAAATCACTTGCATTTCTATGTAATATCAACTGAAAATACCGAAGTTTCTTCATAATTTTGAAAGGAGAAACTTTTGGATATCGAAAGCTACTCTTATATTGTATATGTTTTATAAGAGGACCTGTACATAGTAGTCTTGTTTACTGTCATACGATATAGTGTACAGTACTGCACTGTACAATGCACTTTCAATACTGTATATCATGAACGATCCTTTCTACAAGCACAGGCCATGCCGGTTGGTTGAGCATGCTCAACCAGCTGTGCTAATTATGTTAGAAAGTAACATGATTATTCATGAATTTCAACATTGGAATGCTCCATAATTTATAATGTGGGGTTAATGAATAAAATGGCAGAAAGAATTTCACTATACATTCTGAGTGTATTTTGGGGGTTGAACCATTTCCAGGACTTCAACTAACCTTAAAAAAATTATGAAAAATGTTTAGTCCTCTTTTGGTGATATTATTTTGTCAGCTTAAATGGGGAGGCATTTACAAATATTTTAGTTGCACTGTACAGGGCTTAATACAAGCCATTTTTGCATAATTAAACCCAGAACTGCAGAGCTTGGTGCAGATTGCATTTGTTTTGAGCCTGATGTACTGTAAACATGTAACCTTGGAAGTTATGCTAAGGTAAATTTAAAATCATGTTTTTTATTTTCAAGGTGGTGGAACCCTTTTTTACTGAATGTTACAACAGGGCATGAAAAATGGCGGACACTGAGAAACAACTGAAGAAGTACGCCCCACTTAAACGGTTAAAGTTGATGTTGGTGTGTGAATGGAGTGACTGTAATTTTGAAGCATCTAGCATGCCTATATTCATCAATCATGTAGAAACACACTTCGAGTGTTTCCTTCCCGAGGGAGTGACAGCTGATAATTACACCAGTCGCCAGTTAGAAACAGATGGTAAGTTGCCTAAGTAGCCAGTGTGAACGATGTGCCCTTTCTACTTTCCTTGAACACCAAAATATCAGCAACATTTCATTTTGTACAGTAACATCTTGTAAATGCCGAAATATAGTAAGTGTTGTTGTTGTTTAATCGTATTTTAAGGGTAACACAAAATTTATGTACGTACAATACTTCAAGTTGTGGAAAAATCAATAAATGGAATGGAATGAAAAAGTAGCAGGCTGTACAGCATATTCCTAGTTCAGTCACATTTGTACTACCTGCCAAAGTGAACACCCAGGGCTGTAAGGGACTGTTTTTCCTCAGAGAGGGCGGTGATTTTTGCCGACTCCAGAGTCTGGAGTAGAGAATTTTAATGTCCAATTTTCTGCACCACTGAGACAAAATACCTGCCTGATTACTTCAGGTTTCTTACGTTTGGGGGTGGTGACCCCCCCTTCCCCTCAGCCCTTAAAGCCATGTGAACACAGAACAAATTCTGTTGGATATTCATAGAAATATGTGGCCACAAGACTGGATGATTGTTAGAGAATATTCACAAGATGGCAACATCTGGTCCTGTTTAAATCATGCAGTAGCCTATGGCCACCCACAGAGTTCGTACAGTATGTCATTGTAATACCCACTCCCTGGTAGAACCCACTGCATAGGTGGTCATGCAACAAAGTAATGGTGGGACTTCTCAGGTTTCAGTCTAGGCTCTGTTTACCACCTTAAGAGTAAACACACTCTCAAAAACAATAGCATGAATAAGTAGAGAGTACAGTACATGAATAACTCATATTAAGGTAATGAAGTTTGCATCTAAAATTGGACTCAGTCCTCTTTGCTGGGGCAGATGGTGGTTTGGGAAACTAAGGAGCTGCGCAAACCGAGTCCAAAAACATCTCATACTGCACCTGCAGTGATGCAGTACACATGCCATGGGATTACAGTGTAATTTTTCTGGCAGTTCTATACTGTATGACTGAAAAGAAGAAAAGTATATACGTACTGTACTGTACGTGTAAATTTGCTGTAAGATACAGATGGCTCAAAAATTCCCCAAATCCAAGTCAGTTTGATAGTTTCTATTTGCATTTGTTTGTTAGTGGAGTAAATGTATGTTATCAACATGTCTCTGTAAGGCTAGCCACACATGTATAGGTTTTGATTAAGTATCACTATTGCAACTGTTTGATTTGGTAATGAATGAAATTCTTGATGAAACCAGATGTGACTTTTATTAGGTTTCATTTTCAAATAAAAGTTCTGCCTTCATTACTGGATAATTACTAAAATAATATTCATGCCTATTATTACTTACTACTATGGTACCATTCAGTGTACAGTAATACTGTCATTAGGGTATCCCTGGATTCTCAAAAAAAAGAAAAAAGAAAAAAAGAAAAGCTTTTTCTATAACCACATTTTTTGACTCCAGAATTGCTCTACTGTATTACTCCAAACAACAATGCCCTATAACTCTTGAAAATAAGTTTATTACTGCAATCCCATTCCCCATTTCTGCAAAAATACTCTAGCACTTGAGCTGGGAAACCCTAACCTCTGTCCACACTGTCCTCTGCAACACTAGAGTTATTCAGTTGGTTTGGCATTTTGTCATGAATTTAGAATAAATCGATATGTGTGAAGGGAATTTTAATGGGAACTGAAAAAAATCATTCAATCCTCAGCCTGCTCTTTGACAATACCATGGTTGTAGAAATTTGTCTCCATCATGAAAAAAAAAAAAGAAATTGCATGACCTTTTGAATATGTCTGCTTGGAAGCCCAGCTTGGCTTGATGGTTCCAGTTATATTAACCATGCTTTCAATAAACATTTTTTCTTTCAGAAGAACAGAAGTGTTGCTGGTCAGATTGTTATTATTCTACCTTCCTTCCAACAAGTTTGATACGCCATTTATATTTTCATGCCTTCCATACTAAAGTTAAAAGTTTGGGCAAGTCTCTATTGTCTATGGTTAAAGATATACCAGAGTGTCAGATAGACAGGCAGCACAGAAACTTACTTCAGGAACTACCTGCTCCATTTGAGTGTCACTGGAGAGAGTGTGAGGTAAGTCTTCTAATTATTACATACTTATTAAGTTAAGTTTAACGTTTGAGGGTCAGGAAGCCAATTGGCTCATTAACAACCCTATACCAGAATGAGCGTGGATGAACA
>WURT03141211.1:0-11220 GCA_009936505.3 Holothuria glaberrima | reverse complement strand
TCATATATGCATTTATATAAAGGTCTTTTGTACTTATAGTTAGATCATGGATAATACTGAACACTTTGCCACCAGTTGCATCCCATAACTGTCTTCTCATTCTGCCCTGTCACACCCAATTCTATCTTGAGTATCATAAGAACCATAAAACTTCCCACTGCATGCAGTGTCACTGTAAAGTGATAGACTTTAAAACAAATATACCATTTCTACTTCCACGCTTTCCTGGCTGCAGTCACGCCCTCAACAAATGACACCGAGAACTACAGGTATAACTATGCTCTTTCCGTATAGGAATACAAAATTCCAAAAGCAGTTTTTGGAAATACTTAAATACTTTTCAAGTTGAGTTTTGATAAGTACTTTATAGTTATTCACAATACTGGACACAGTCTCCTCAGAGTAACTTTGGGAAAAAGGAGAGCTAGGTTCAGTGAAGAAGAAGAAACACAGTAACCCCAGGGTAATTCTTGTAGAACCTACTTGGTTGCTCTACTGTACCTCTTGAAAGAAAGAGTCCTTCATCTGGAAAGGGGGGAGGGGCTGGTCAAATATGGAAAAATATCAAAATCCCCTTCTAAATAGTACCTGGACAGAGTGCATCAATATTGTATAATTTAACATGGAGTATGGGATACTGAAGAGCTCTCTGAAAACTACACTCGGAATGCTCCACAGGTAAGTATGCATATACTTTTCTGCACATGTACAGGGTATGCTATAAATCTCAGGTAGAGAAAGTGGTCCAGCTACTGAATTTTGAATTTGTTCAACCCGAACTTGCATTTTGAATAAGGCCATCTGATTGAGACAGATACATTTTACTATTTTCATGTTCAGATCAACTTTGATTTCTGTTTAGGTAGAAAGTTACCTTAGATTTTCAATAGACTGCCAAAAATGTCAAGAGCTGTGTTGAGCTAGCTGGCTGCACAATGCACAATAAGAAAAATTAGGATGAACGCAAAAGGGTTTATAAGGAATAGAAATGTTTGATCTTGTATGTTTGCATCTCAGGATAAGATTGTAGGCATGGCTATTTATAGTGCATTATGTGTGCTATTGTGATCTGTTGTAGAGTAGTCCACTGGTCCTGGAAGGTAATAGACAGTTATCTAAGTACCAATTTGTGCAGTAGAGCATTCAACAAGGCTACTATTACAAACTCAGGTAGATACTTAACCTAGGGCTGTTTTGGCCAAAACACTGGGCTAGGGTGACATTCCCTACAGGCAGAGAAGATCTTAATGCCAAGAGCGAGTTAACTTGCTCCCATATTTTCCACATCCACTTTGAACAACTGCCAATCCTGTTGCCAGAGATAGCTGTATGGTTAGTTAAATCTGACAAATCAATACAGAGGCAGAACAAATTAAACTGCAGTTCAAAAAGATAACGTGCGACTCATCACTCAGCTAATTTAACTAGACATATCTGTTGTTTTGCTCAAACAGCATGTCTGATGAAGCTTCCAACTGCTAACAATCAATTCACATATGCTGATGTTTTCACTCAACAAAGAATGAGAAAGCCAAAAGGCTTAGTGATTTCTTGCCATATCATGATGTATTGTAACAAACATGAATCACCCACATGACAAGCATGAGATCCCTCTCAGTTATCCTACTTGAGATATTATGTTCATACAGTCAAAACACTTTTAAGATTTTGTGACCCCAAATGACCTTTCACCTCCATTTAGGACAATAGGGATCACCTACTGTACCTTATATGACCATCTACATGCTAAATATGAGCAATCCACAGGCTAAGTAAGAGATCCCTCACAGTAATCCTCCTTAAAATACCATGTTTTACCAAGTTTTGACCTTTTGTGACCCCAAATGATCTTTGACCTTAACAAAAAATAATATGGATCATATACTCAATATTAGCAATCCAAATGCAAAGTATGAGATCCCTCACAGTTATCCTTCTTGAGATATTGTTTACAAAGTTTTGAACTTTGACCTCTGGTGACCCCAAATGACCTATGTCCTCCACAAAACAATAGGGATCATCTATTCAATATGGCTAACCTGCACACCAAGAATGAGATTCCTCTGAGTTACCCTTCTTGAGATAGTGTTTACAAGCAAAGCGTCACAAACACACACACACACACATGACATCACCATCGCATAGATTCCTTCGGCCTCTGGCAAGGAATCAATAAAAAGTCAGCTAATGGTAGTTTCATCTAAAGGACTAACATACAATACCTTGCTAGTAATAAAGATGTCTTCCCTTTTTACAGTTCCATCAGCAATCTTCTCCTTGAGTGCTTCTCCAACCTCAGCCTCATTGCCGTATGTCCAGGCACAGTCAATGTGACGATATCCAGCATCTATGGCAGCAATTACTGCCTCTTTCACTTTATTCTTCTCAGACTTTAAGAAATTAAGAAAAAAGAGAAAGGACATATTTACTGTCAAATGGAAATTTTAAGTAAAGATAGTCCTGTGTAGAGCCACATTTTGCACAGGATGACAGTATTTGTTTGTGGGACAGTTGTTTAGCAGAATCCACAGCTTCGAAGCATTTGAAGCGTCATGCCAGCTTCAGTGTCAATACCACAGTTTGAATTGACATTATTATACTGTGATGTAAAACTTACAAGACAATTATTTAGCACTTCTTGGTGCATTTATATGTCATTACTTATGCACACAAAACCATTTAAACTGGCAAACTTCACCCACTTTGACCAGTGGTGTGGTTGAGTGGACAAATGCAGTGGCTTTTGAGGTGATTAAACTAGGGGAAATTGTCTCATCCGGGGCATTTCCAATTCTCCCAACTAAGTTAGTTCAAGCCACACCCATACACATGCACACACATACACATACACACACACGACATCACCATCACATAGATTCCTTCTACCTTCGGCAAGGAATCAAAAACTAAAAGGCTGTGTGACATTTTCATGCTGATAAAGTTTGTAAGGATGAGTGTGTGTATGGATAGATATCGCTTTTAAGCATTTTTAAAAACGATATCACAACAACCTTAATGTCAGGTACAATTTTCATACCCAGACTTTTTAAAAAACAGTCAGGACATGGGTAGAATCACTGATGGGGGAGAAGACCATAACTGGCAATTTGGGAGAGGGGAGGGGGGACCAGTCATGTCAAATAGGCCTAGATCTTAGAAAAAATTGACACATATCTGCTTGGGGTAGTACAAATTTACAAACCAACAGTGACATTTAACTATGGATATTCTACCCTCAGCTCTTTCCATTTCCTACAGTAGGCCTGAGTCTGGCCAACCGTTACTATCACAACTACAATAAAGAACAGACCTATTAAAGCTCGGTAAAGGTTCACGATCCTGCCGTGCCTTCATACTACATAGGCCTGCACAAAAAAGAGTCCAGGCCTAATCACCGAAATATTTTACACCAGCAGTTTGTAAATGAAATTGAAGCAGAGTACAAAAACTCATGGGAAAGGTGCTAATCATGAATGACATTGTTTCTTACAGTACAGTATATATTTATAAAAAGACTTTAAAAATGGACCCTACTGCCATTGTGCGTGATGCTCCGCATCAACAATGGAGTAAGGGAAACAATCCAGTGAACCACAACTGGAAAAAAGGCAGTGGGCACCCCTAGATGAAACCAAGAGGTTATACGTTGAGGCGTAAAACCCCATCTAACTATTAACTAACTACAGTATTTATAAAGAACCGAGATGATAGGTAGGAATGTGAACTTGTACTCTAAGCTTGACTTGCTGTCACCTTGTAGCAGACTTGGGCGACCATGATGAGGCATAACTAACTGCCGCCTTACTGTCGTGGGTACTAATTCAGAACACTGATCTACACGTATCAGTGATTTAGAATCAGTGACCGGAAGTGACGAAGCATTACAACTTAAAACTTACAACTCCAAATTAAAATTTCAGTGACATGTTAAGTTCCAAAAGAGCCGACATGAAGAAGCATAACAAGACTTGTTGGTAGTCAGTGGGATTCGAACATGGTACACTGCAAGAATATGAACGCCATGCACTGTAGATGTATTGGGAGTCCATGCCCTAATCGATTGCGCTGCCAACCCGGCGAGCTGCCGACCAATATTTTAAGTTCAGACTAATTTTAAGTATAGACTTACAGTACTCCGTTGCATATACACATGTCTATACCTATATCTCTACGTATACCCTGGGGTATAACCCTAACCTTATCTCTGTGCGTACCATTTATATACTGTAACCCTATCCCTATCCCTATGTGTACAACCATATGTCACTTCCGGTCACTGATTCTAAATTAGAACCCTACTTTGTTTTTTGGCATGACTTACAGGTAGTCAGGGTAACCAGACTTCGAGGGCATGCTTCACTTGGTCTTTCATGCCCCTCGAGGTCGGGGCGTACATAGCAGGCCTACTGATTTTCACTTCCAGTGAAGGTGGAGCTTATATGTTTAAATGTACACATGCATGACAAGCTCTATCGCCATTTGTCATAAAAAGCCTTCAACCACTATTACTGACATCGTAAGAGATCTGCATCACGGGCGTTTGAAGTGCTGAAATACAAGCACAGTGTATATAAAGCCTATGTACAGTGCATAGATAGGTCTTGTATATAAAAAGCTCCAAACGCAGTTTAAGTCGGAGTTTTCAATGTTAATTCACGATGATAAAGGCATGAGGCTTTCAGGCAGGTACTGTATGGAGCAAATGTTATCATCCTTTCAGGTGCTAGACTTCTTGGTAAGGATTGGATTTAACAAAAAAAGTGTGTTGTTTGTTAACAAGAGAAGTTGTTTTCCATCCACATTTCCCATTGGCTTAAAATTTGAAATGATATGGACATTCATATCAGATGACCATACGTATCCCTGATTGGCCCTCCACATTTTTTGGATGGGGAGTGACTTTCTACACGTTATGGGCCCTGACATTAGGGGTAAGTGATAAGATCAAATGTAAACACCTCCTCGTCAGGGTTACCCTCACTAGACTTACAGGTAGCCTAATTTAGGCTATATGCATAGCCTTTGTAATAGGGCCTAGCGATTGAGTAGGATACTCTGCTTTATGGCCTGTATGGGCCTTGACTACCTTAGGATAACTTAGGAACTTCAGTGGACGCAGGTCTATTGACCTCTATGTCCGCATCTTCTTGATCTTCATGATCGGCTAACTGTAGTAACCAAGGACATAGCGAGTGGGGAGTGTGTGGGGGGTGTCACACCCCCAATATTTGGTCGCAGTTGGCAAATTTTCGGTCTGTCGGCAAATTTTCGGTCTGTCGAAAGGAAAAGGAAAAGAGGAAAGGAGGAAAAGAAGAGGGAAGACGGAAAGGAAAGGAGGAGGAAAGGAGTGAAAAGGAAGGCAGAGAATGGAAAGGAAAAAAAAAAGAGAAAGAGAGAACGGAAACGCGAGGGCAGTCTGTTATTGGCTATTTCGATCTTCGGCTCTTCATGTAATTGGCCCATTTACTGTAAGTTGAAGGCCCGTCGGCAAATTCATCGTGCATGTGACGGCGGTATCAAGGGCAGTCGGTATAATTGGGCGAGTGAACAAGTCCGTCGGCAACTTGGGGAAAGAAAGGGAATTTAAGGCTTCCGTATAGGCGCACTATTTTAGGTCATATCACCAGTGTTTTAGCCAGCCCTATTTGTGCAACAATGTCGCATTAACGGCGACAAATGTGGCACAAAAAATCTGACAAGCAAATTCTACACGGGTGTAAATTTTGACAGAATCAGCCTCACCAGAATAATTTTGCCAGTTTTTTGCTGCCAGCATATGCGACAGGACTTCTAATTCACGAGCCTTTATTCACGGGTAAACCTCCGAGCCCCGGTAGGCTACTTTCATCTCAAAGTTCAGAAAGAAGACTGATTCCGTGCATAACGTCCGCCTCGCAATATTTTTATGTAGTAAAATATTTGTCACCAAGATTTTTTAGTTCCACATTAGGGCAGAAATACACTCAAACACCATTTGCGATCTAGGCACCTTTAAATTCCAAAAATTTTCCAAAGGGGAGGGGCACAACCCTCCCCCAGGCCACAGATCAGTATATGTCGCATTGAGAAAACGTCCTACTGTAGCTAAAACACTGCATATGACATACTTGAAAAACACACTTTATGGACATTATACCTCACTTTTATCATCACCATGTGATCAACAGCTCCCCAATTGCCATGGAGAGGGTGTCCTTAGCCCATTTTCTAAACCCTAACCTTGACTTCAAACACATTTTGCAAATTCCTGAGGATCCGGTTTAAACACAAACATCATGGGAAAAAATAATGTGCGTCGCGCATGTCTTCCCTTCACTGCAAACTCAGGCGTTCAACTTTTGAACACCAAAATGTAACCAATATAGAACGCATCAGTGGCGTATGCAGAGGGCATTGAGCCATCATCCACTCCCCTCACTGATGCCAGTTTTTTTAGTTGGTTCCTAAAAATATGTCATTTTTTCAAACAAATTCTACTTCAAAATGTAACATATGTGGCATCAGATTGCATGTAAGGACACCCCCTCCCCTTAGACCCTCCCCCAGGCTGGCGATCACACAACATACTGCATGGCTCCCTTGAGAGAAATCCTGGGTATGCCACTGAAATGCATCCTGGTGTTCGAAGCATATTTGCCTATTTTGAACACTTACTATATTTGAACGCCTGACGAGCCTAGTTTTCAAATGCTGAATGCATAGTGTTCAAATGCTGAACGCATAGTGTTCAAATTCTGAACGTCAGGTTCAGCTCCTGAAGTATTGTGGCATGACAGGAGGAATAGCCTAACACAAATTATCAGGAATCTTTGAAGCCCTAAGGCAGGCCCCTGGACCCCACACGATCAAGCTCGCCTTTTGTGCTCTTCTTACGCATCACCAGATCTGTCGGCAAGACATGATCTCTACACCCCCTCAAAGATTACACCTTCGCTACGCCCCTGATAGTAACGATCAAAGAGCTGTAGGTGACTGTCATACAAAACTTACAAAGAGTCTGCCTTGTAGTTATATAACATCTCAGGCCAGCCTAAAACCTATTCATGTTAAGCCTTTTCAAACTGAAAAACAGTAATGGCTGAAACTACACTCTCAGGAAGGCTATTCCAAATATTGGCAACTCTACAGATAAAAGTAATTATCTAACGTTGAGCCTACAAAACTCTTTGAGTAACTTCCGACTATGACCACGGGTATGGGTAAGTGGGATCTTGTCCCAGATCTTGCCGCTTTGTACAAACTGGACTCGACTATTACACAAGTAGGGATGTGTAACATTTCAAGTTCACATTTATGATTATTTTAATAGTGGATGAAGTGTTGTTCTCAAAAGAACCCTTCTGGAAGTTTTTTTCAACATTTATTAAATAGGCCTAAGTAGGTAGCCTAATAACATTTTGAGAACGACTCTCTTTCATTCAGGCCTATGACAAAAAACATCCAAAATAAAGCCATTTCTTCCAATGTAATGAACTAGCCTCTGAGATGCAAACCAGCAAGATCTGGTACAAGATCCGGTAATTGAACTAAACTTGAGAAAACTTTGACTAAGTAAATTTACTGTACCCACGTCCATAATTATGGCCTGTAGCTATTGCCTGGGCCTAGCTAACCTAGGCCTAGTCCTCATAGAACAACTGTGTATCATTCGCCGAGCCGAGAGCTCACTATACACAGTCCTTACAACACACATTGAAAAAAGCGCGGAGATCGGCCGTCTTTTTGTTGGTTGAAATTCACTTCCTTCTCGCAGCAAATTTTGGATATAAAATCTTAATTTACTTTCATGACTATTCTTATCCAGATCTTACAGGAATATTGCAGTTATTTTTGATCACTTGAGATCTTCTGGAAAGAGCTAAAAGTAAGTGTAAAAAAAAGTTAGTGTAAGCTATGAAAAAGAACTATTATGGCAGTAAATTTGGATTTTAGGTCCTGGTTTCGCTGTAAGAAGAAAATTAATTTTGACCAGCTAGTAATAGCGATGTTGGTGACCTAGGCCTAGTATGGAAAGCCTCAAGGCGACCACATATACTAGGTCAGCAGACTGCAGACTAGAGCACAGGCAGTCCTAGCGTTATATAGTAAATACCCTTAGTATATATAACAGCAGAAGGTAGCGCACTCCTCGGTCTATCGGCACTGGCTTGGCCTAACTGAATCACAATTTTTATGCCTTATTCTTAAGTTTACCTTTTTTCAATGCACACGAATGTTCCAATCACAGTTTAAGATCAGATGAGTAGTATGGTGATTCATTTGGACTAAAAATGTCTTCAAAAAAGGAACATTTCTGGGCCATCGAAGTGGTTTAGTCACACCTGTGCAATAGTTGTTGTGCACAATACGTATGGGGGATTTTCCCCTTCGAAATTTGGTTATCCAATTGGATAGTTCGGCCTCTGGGAATGACGTAGTGACGCTCGGCCAAACTACCAAATGGGAGAACCGGATTTCGAAGGGGAGAACCGGATTTCGAAGGGGAAAATCCCTCATATGTATTGTGTACAGCGACTATTGCACGGGTTTGACAAGCCTAGGGTACCTATGCCTAGTTCTCACGTACACTTTGTTCCCTGAACAAGCCTAGGCTATTGCTGCACAAATTTTTTCCCGGAAAAAATCCCTGAGGGATCCTGCGTCTGCGTGCGTTGCTGCAGTGAATGTTGCTACTGTATGTACGCGTATGCGGGTGTATGAACGTAACCATAGCTATGGACTATGTCACAATTGAATAGCAATGCATGCTATTTAGCATACAATAGTGTGAACGTCCTAGTTGCAGTTTGAGAGAACGTCTAAAAACAAAACAGCACTGATTGTCCAAATCAAAATTTTTGGATACTATGTACACGTATTCTTAGCAAGAAGGATCTTAAACATATAAATGACCCGTAGAGGTCAATTTCCTTTGAGTATTTGTGAATTTTAGAAAGACAGAGACCAGCAAAAGGTTTGACGATGTGGTAGCCCAATTTTTTGTACAGCGATATTGTTGACCTAGAATGGGAAGCTTCAAAGCGACCCAAATACTAGGTCAGCAGACTGCGGACTAGGGTTTGACTAAACCCAGGGCTTGAAAATAAGCTTTTCCTCTCTGGAGCTGAAAACAGCTTCTGACAACCTTCAGTTTGAAGCTTTTCTGGAGCTGTTTTACCAATGTCTGGAGCTGTTTTCAATTTTTTTCAAATAAATCACTGTTCTAATCTTCTCCTAATGTACGCATACTTGTGCATTTTATATAAGAGACAGGAAGGAAGACAAAGAGCATTTATTTGGTGTAACACAAGGCAGTATTGAGCATGGTGTGGTAATTCCATCTCTGAAAAACTTGGAAGGGAATGGGTCCGGGGGGTGGGGGTGTCGGCAGGGTGCATGTATACGGCAGCTTTTCATTGCCCTCATTGGTACAGTACCTTGAATGTGTAGGAGGGGCAGAAGTTCATAAATTATATCCCCTGCCCTATGGCTATGGACTTACTTTGATGGTGCAAGGCTCCAACTTCATTGGCCTTGGGTTTGTTTCAACTTAACTTGGTGACTATTGACCTGAGTTTGTAGTAGCTTCTCGTAACAGAGATATATAGGGGGAAATTTGTGAATATTTTTTCAAGTTTTGACATGCAAAGATGCCACCCTGTCTATAAAATAAGACCCTACATGGTTAAGAGCACGGCGGTTTGAGAACAAGCATAACTTTGGTAGGCACTCAAGAACAAAAATAAGAAAAACATTAGCGTCTGAACAGCTCTTCAAGTAGGGAGATTTAAATATTGCAGATACACATGTGTAGGTTAGGTTCTCATTGTACATATGTGCCACACGTTAGGCAATGGCAAAAGTGCCAAGGCATGATGAAGAAAATTACATCGTGGAGAAAAAGTTCCCACCTAAAGCTTCCAAATTTATCGCAGATTGGTATTTAAGGGTCTTTTGCACATGCCCTGTAAATGTTTTTGGCATTCTTGACCACTTGGAGTACCATCGATGCTTTTCAATTAACGATCCTGCTCGCAGTAGCTCACTTGATTGATCAAACCATGAATTGCTGGCTGAAATTCCTTCCGTTGGGGAGTCTAATACTTTGTTTAATCGTTGTCTTAGCCAAAAACTATCTATATAACTATAACTATCTATATTGTCACTGGTTTATTCAATTTTTTTCCATCCATCGTAAATTGTTACGGGGAAAATTTTGATCGAGATCATGAAGTGTAATGTACATGCTAAAAGCGATGTCTAGTACCATGACATTGTGCATGCTCTCCAGCTTTAGGATTTACAGGCTGGTCAATGTCACAGCTCAACTATACCCAGTACATGCTACAGTAGTGTAATGTGAAGCTGTATTGCTACGTAACATTGCATGGACAGACCAGGGGGTTGCTATTGGACAGCCGGTTGTGTCACAAAAACAAACTTTATTTTTTCACGGTACATATCACAAGATTTCGGGGCAGTTTTTTGGTGTAACTTGACATTTATGTCCGGAAAATGTTTCTGTGATTTTTAGATTGATTGCATCATGCGCCTGGCGCTATTTTTAGCTCCAGAGAAACACTTACTTCTTCGTTTTTCTGGAGCCGTCGAGGCCGAGCGCCACACTATTTTCGAGCCCTGTAAACCATTACGATGGCCAAGAAATGTTCCTTTTATGAAGACATTTTTAGTCCAACTGAATCACCATACTACTCATCTGATCTTAAAACGTGATTGGAACATTCGTGTGCATTGAAAAGAGGTAAAATTTAGAATATGGCATAAAAATTGTGATTCAGTTAGGCCAAGTCAGTGCTGATAGACTGAGGAGTGCCCTACCTTCTGCTACAATATATACTAAGGGTATTTACTATATAGGCCTAATGCTAGGACTGCCTGTGGACTAGAATAGGCCTAGCCTTAGCCCTTGAACAGTGCTGGGTACTACTACTAGTGCTCTGGGTGTCCTTTACACTCCTGTGATGGAGGAGTGTAACAGAAACACACAGCACTGTTCAAGGGCTAGCCTAGCCATAGGCGCTCGGTACTAGTATAGGCTGGCCAAGACTATGCATATATATATATATATAAATATAACACGTGTTATATATATATATGCATAGTCTTGGCCAACGTATTAGCATGGTTATATGGAATATTGCGTACTTTTGGCGGTTTTTCGCAAATATCTTGGTAAACTTACCATTCGTATCCATAAAACTGTCACCAGAAAATCTTTAG
>WURT03141200.1:0-11220 GCA_009936505.3 Holothuria glaberrima | reverse complement strand
CTACTCTGAGCTGCACTGATGAGATCTAACAAGATCGAAACAGTACTGTCTGCAGATTGATATATATATATATATATCTGATTTTAATTTTAAAAGACCCAACATGGAATTTCTATCTCGGATAATGTAAATCTATGGATCCAGGAAGTAGCAACTCCCTGATGGGTCCAACTGTTTCATGCAGTATTACAAACCACACCATTCTATTGTCTAAGTGGGGTATATCACGTTACCAATGATTTCATCACCTATTTCTGTTGCAAATGCAAAGAGCCCTGGAAATACATTTCTATAGGATGAGGATGTTTTTAACAGTAAGTTGTGTCTTCCAGTTCACTGATTAACCTTAAATTATTCATCAAAACTAGGTAAGTTACAGCTGATTCATTTTAGAGAGATAAATCGGGCCACGAAGGGTGAACACCAAACAATTAGTACAGGTACAGAAATGAAGATGGACAACCCCAAATCTTTAAATATTTACACTACCTGATTACGGGCATAAGTGAGCATAGATCGGGACTACGTTCAATGGGTGGTGGGATCAAGACATTTCGCCCGAAAAAAATTGCACATTTGCCCGAAAACAGGATATATTTTGCCGGCATAGTATGCTACCGTATTCTGTCGGAATGGGCAGCTGCAGCCCCCATAAGTCCTCTCTCGCCGAACACCGAGATCAGGGATGTGTCATTCCGGGCTACGGACGGGGAGTGGTGTTGGAGAGAAGAGACCGTGACTGAACATCATCTGACCAAGTGTGCTCCACTACAATATCAATTTATTCACTTCATAATAAAGGTTAAAATAGGCTTATTAACAAAAAAAATTATTCACTCCATTTTAAGGATTAAAAAAAGCTTATTTACAAAAGAAAAGATTAACGAAATTAAATTTTACGTTAGAAGAGTATATGCAAAATTATTATTAGCCGATATAAACATAAAATAGAACATACATCATAATAATTATTTATATAGTGTACGATTGACTTGATTTATCGCTGCCCTATATACAAAAGAATTCTTGAAAACTAAATATATTCTGTACTTTAGCAAGTTAGCTCTCTGTTTGATTTCACGGTATAGAGGGATTTCATCTGACGTCACGCGACTGGAATTCCCAGGTACTGAAGGGCAATACACACACGCACTAAGCGTATTTACAGCACACGCGCACGGCATAACTATAGATTCTACTGTGACACAATGAACGCTTGCTTTTCAAAGCCAAAAAGACGCGAGATCTTGCCCTTCAAAATCAAAGAGACGGGCGATCACGTGACTCAGTGAAACCCCTCTACTCTTGGAGACGTGCAAGAGATAATTTAATCATTAAAATTTTGTGGCCATTGTTAAAAACTTCCCCTAGTACAGGCATTTATAATTTCATTCATGTACTCACAATACCAACAGAGTAAAAAAAGAAGCACATTAAAAACTTTAAAAAGTTTTCTTACCTTCAACTGGTCTTCTAACGGCAAACCGCAATAGTGTATGTTACATCGTTTGTACAAAATCATTGTGGTACATTTGATCAAATCAATTGAAATGTGCGCCCTTTTCTTTAATTCTTTTTTTTTTTTTTTTGACGTCCTTTTTTCTTACACACAATAAAGTGAAAGAGCGCCTCACCTCGACTTTGTGAACATCAATTTGAAGCGTCAAGGCAATTTGAAGCGTGACGGCGTTCAACTTGATATTACTTTGTATTATCAAGAACGTCAACATCTTTTGGGGGAGGCATGACCTTGAGCAGACCTACCATAGCGAAGCCACAGAAACGAGGAATCCGGGGCTCACTTGAGGACCCTGGAAAATGTGGAGGCCACCTGGTTTGCCATGTAGTCAGATGCATTTTCCTATGATGCTAATTCATCAAATGGATGTTTCCACAATTACCGGTTTGACTTACGTAATAAGCTGTGTTAATCAAACATGTACCTACTTATCTCGTTAGGAGCTGGAAAAAGTGTGGGGACAACTCCCTTCATTGTCAAAAGTGGCTGAGAGGGGCAGGGGGTCCATGCTGTTATTTGTCCCCCACCTGTGAATGTTCATGCTTTGTAATTTGCGCTCTTTAAAGAAAAAAGTCTATTTTCGAATTTTGTTCATAATAAGGGTCATCAGAGACCTACGTTGATCTCTGCAAATGATGCCATCGACTTAGTGAAAACCTCAAAGGGTATGAGAGGGGTGGCCATAAGTTTTGCGTCGCTCTTTTTGAAAATCACAATTACGAAGTATTAAAATGCACTTAGCCTAGGTGCACGGTATCTGTTTTAAAGCACTTGGTAAAGAATGACAATTCACGTAGTTACAAATACTTAAGGCATGTATAACCATGGAGGTAACACACGTGTGGTAGCTTCATTGTATAACAAATGAACTTTGGGAAGAGAAACTGTTCCTTTTACACCTTTCAATATTCACTGTACATTTACATGAAAAATTCTTAATAGACTAAAAATGTTGTAAAAAGGTCGTGTGTAGAAGATGTTTATATTCCTAGAAAATTTACATTCTGTACATTACAGGTCAATGTGTTCAAAATGATCACAACATCACTCTTTCCTAAATTTAGTTTTTTTTTAATGTTTCAAAGTCTTTGTAGAATGAGGTCTTCAAATTATCGCAAATTGAAAAGCAAAATTGCTTAAAGACATATACTCGTCACCCCAAAGTATATTTTTAGTGTGGGGGTATCAAAATTCTCAGTTGGTTGCTGCTCTTTGATTGACAGCAAAATTTGAAAATTCAAAAGATGCAAAGCAGCTCATATTCCACACAATGCAGAGAGAGTGCTTGGATTACATATTAAAGCCTTGAATGCTTACCAGGACATGGCTTTAGGCAATTAAATAGGTTTGTGTCTGCAGAAGGAGGAACTAAACACAGTTATGGGAGGAGCCACTAGTTGCATAGTTGGGAGAATTGGAAATGACTGGGATGACGAGATTTGCCCTTTAATACGCAGCTGGCGGTACACATGTCACTGAGTACGTGAACTGCCGCAGTTCGCATGGATAGGGCAAGGCCATAAGTCTCGCATGAAGGAAAATAGGTAATACTTCATTCGAAATTTAAAGTTTCACACGGGAATAATTACATGCTTGGTAGTGGGCCAAGTATACCACCTGTTTCACCGCGTTGTGGTCTGCTTTACTTGTACTTCCTGCCCTTTAATTGCCTTCGCATCCTGGTGTGCATATGTACCTATGTATCTCTTTATGTAATGTTTGAGTATTACGAACAGCAACTAAAGGTGCAAACTGAAGAATATTATCGGTACACGTCCTCCGGGCAAATATCTCCCATGGGTTGCATGATTCCGCGTACGGGTTAAAGGTCAAACCATACAATTGGGAGAAATGTTCTTTACCTAGATATGTGCCAGTGTGTGTTCCCATGAAAATGAATGATATAAATCATAGTTCTTGTTGTGGACTGTACTTTGTGTTAATGGGTTACAAGTAGGCCTAACACCTAAAGCATAGGGTGCATGTAGTAAATTGCCACCGAATCGAGCGTCCGCGCTTCCCCATTCCTCCCTGATCGGGACTAAAACTAAAAGAACTACATACGAAACAATGTTTCATATGATTAACAGAGTAACTCTCTAGATAGTTAAGAATAACTCTAAAAATATCCTAATTTAGGCATACATCCTCCAATGCATCATATCCATTTGAAACAACTCCTTTACTTGCCATATAGCCTATAGTTTATTAGTCACTGATTCAGTTTCAGAAATCCCTGCTCTTGCAGTGCTGTAAAATAATGTCAGCTCCCTGGTAGGGCCGTCGCGACCGGGGTGTGGAGGTGTCTCACCCCCAAAGTTCGTCAGAGAGACGGTAGTCGGAAAATCTGAAATACCAGTTGGAATTTCTGATTCCTCAGTCTAGCATATTTTTCCGACTGAGCCTATGTCAACTTTATATCTATTTTCCAACTAGAACAAATGAGAATAATACCAAACATTATTTTCTTCACGTAAAATCGAATTAAAACTGTCATTTGACATCTTAGTTAATGAAAAGTTTCGGCGCACTTCGCGCGCATGCGTCACGGTTGGCGCTTCATCTAATTACCATTATTAAGGTAATTAGGCCTATACATGGAACTGAAAAACAGGGATGCATCTCCAAACATCTGTAGGGCCTCGCATCAATATGGGATCTTTCAATCTAATTTGTAGCATACTGTATTTGACGCTATACATTTTTCAAAAAAAAAAAAAAACCCTTAGACCCCTCCCCCTAGACCCCTCCCCCAGGACGGCCCTTTACCTTGTGACAAAGGAAGGATCCCTACTGCTGCTGAATTGGCCAATTATGAACACTTTTCAACCATATATGAGTCAGTGGACCCGGGAGGCCTGGGGGCCCAGCCACCCAATGAAAAAATGAGGGGAAGAGGTATGTTTAGCCCCCCCCCCAATATTTGCCAAGTGTAGACATGAGATCCACTCGGGAAGTGCAGTTTCCGGCCATCTGAGGGGTTTGTAAAGCCAAAAATTTTCTTGTACGCTCCTCGCCAACTGATGGTGGCGCTCCGCTTAGAAACATATATTAACATTTTTCATAGACTGGTTTTTTTTCATTGATTGAGAAATTGCAGACTTGAGATCCATATTTCCAGGCTAGATACATGCAGCTTAAAACACCAGGAAAATACCGTTTCCGGCCATCTGGAAGGTTTGTAAAGCCAAAAATTTTCTTGTACGCTCCGCGCCAACCAATGGTGGCGCTCCGCTTAGAAATATATAAACATTTCTCATAGATTGGTTTTTTTTAATTGATTGAGAAATTGCAGACATGAGATCCATATTTTAAGGCTGGGTGCATGCAGCTTTAAACACTCGGAAAGTACCGTTTCCGGCCACTTGGAGGGTTTGTAAAGCCAAAAATTTTCTTGTACGCTCCGAGCAAACCGATGGTGGTGCTCAGCTTAGATAGTCTTCCTGGCATTCAGGAATTCCTTTTTTTCCTTTTTTTCCTTTTTTTTGGAATATTTTTTTCCGTTCCACCGCGCCTGATATGAGAAGCTCAAAAAAAAAAAAAATAAAAAAAAATATATAGATTTGTTATATTAAGAGAAAGATCCCTATTGGTTTTGGTGACGGTCAAAGATCATCTGAGGTCACTAGACGTGAATCTACTAGATCCTTGTAACAGGCCAGTAGCCAGACAAGGTACTGAAGGGGGCGAAATGGCTTCCAGGGGGCGAAAAATTTTTCAGGGGGCCCAATGTGTAAAAATGTTTTATGTCAATGGCAAATTGAAGCTTTCTAGAGGCGAAAAAATTTGCAGGGAGTCTTTGCCCCCTTGGCCCCCTTGGCTACGGGCCTGCCTTGTAATGTGCTCATAAACACGACATCTCAAGAACAGATAGTGGGCCGCACCTATAATCATATCGTTTTGTGGCCAACGAAAATGGAGGGAGGAATGTTTGTACCATTCTAAGGATAAACTTATAAGAATTACATATATCTTTCCTCAAGCATATAACTCAGGTAAATTCACAAGTAATTCTAACTTTAATTACCCAATATGATGGACTTGTGTGTAGGATGCTGTGACCATATTATATATTATAATTAAAAGCAGTTTACAGTTAACGTGTTTGTTGATTTTTATATTGGTGGCGTAGTGGAAAGTGCTCTGTTGCTTACACACAGGACCGTAGTACAAAACAAATACAATCAGTGATTTTTTTCCAGTTTTTGTTATTCATTTAAATTTGTGCCTGCTGTTAACTATCATACTTGGATATTGATTTTGATTTTTAGAGGAAGATCCAGTGGCATATGCAAGGGGTTGGTGGGGCTAAGGAGCGCGTACCCTATTGGTAACTAAAAAATTTAAAAAGGAATCTGAAAAAATGGAGTTTTTTTAGTACACTTTTAAAACATAAAAATTCTTAGGGGAATGAAAATGATACAGTATTAAGCATCTAATACCCGAATAAAAACAAAACTATGCGTATCCTCCTTGAAGGAAAGTCGATGGAAAACTCAAGTACGTTTATCAACCGCCAGTGCTGCAGGTGACAGGAAGCATAGCCTGCTTCCCGATTATCTTTCGTAAATGAAATTATCTGAGAATGTGAACGTATGTATAGTGTACCGCGCATCAGGAACCTATCTTGCAGAGCGTTGAAACTCAGTTCAAGCAAACCACTCGTCTTGAAACACCGTGATAGTCAGACCCCGAACAAAGCAGATGCATGCGCACTACTGTTCCCATTTGGAAAATCCATCGCACAATAAAAGCTTTCTATAGAACAGTGGTGCCTGCAGCGGGGGTGTGGGGGCATATGTCCCAGACTATGGTCAAACAGATTTTTTTATGATCCACAAACTACCTAATGATCTGTAGAGGAGTGGGGTCACGTTGTTTAATGAACGAACGATGGACTTATTTGGACGTAATTGTTTTTTTTTATCACAACTCTTCTGTCAATTGAGAAGAAATGTGAACTATTTCACCCGCCCTACCATATTTCTTCAACACCACTTCAATCGTATTTGCTTTTTCCAATGTAAATACCTTACAGACTTACTGTTTTTGTACAGATGTGATTATGGAGGGGCACAGATTGCATAAATACCAAGAAGATTTATTTGCTTTTCTCTTCCTCTAAGAATATTGTCAATTAAAAAAATAACCATGGTCGCGGACATATTTTGTTAAAAAAACTGAAAACATGCCAGTGCTTACCTACATCATACACGTCATTTTTACCATGATTTCTAGTGCAAAATTTCGGCGCGCTTCGCACACACAATTATTAGCACAATAATGCACATGAACTACTCTATTTTTCACACTGGGTGCAACCAAAGAACTGTAACCAGTGGTGGAGGGGCTGGTAGGGCAGCCGGAACAGGCTGCAAAATGAAGGTAGAGGAAAAAAGCAAAACAGCGAAAAAATGTTAAGAATGAGAAAAAATAGAAGGAGGAGGAAAAGGAAAATGAAAACTTGTGTACTTTTAGCACCCCTCCGCATGGGCGTAGGAGCCCAGTTCGATGGGGTGGGGGCTGTAACGACTTGCCCGAAAAGTGTGACCAGAAATTTTCTGCGCCCGTTCAACATGTTAATGTACATATTATACAGCCATGCATCATTATTACATCGTAATGATCGCATGCCAATTACATTCAATCACTTGTCGTGTTATTGCCCTTTCATTTTGATTATAAATTTTGGTCGAAGTAATCACAATAGCAATGATAATAATCAGTGGCGTAGTCAGACTTTATCTCATGGGAGACCATGCAGTATGTTGTGTGATTGCTGGCCTGGGGTAGTGGTCTAAGGGGAGGGATGTCCCCCTCCCCTTTGAAAATTTTGAAAAATTAGGTGTCCTTACATGCAATCTGGTGCCACATATGCTTTCTTTGAAGTAAAATTTGTGATAAAAAATTTACATATTTTAGGTACTAAAAAAATAAAATCAGCATCAGTGAGGAGGGCATGGACCAATGTCCATGTCCTAAATACGCCACTGATAACAACAACAACAACAACAACAACAACAATAATAATAATAATAATAAGTTGAACCATTGAAAAACAATTCAATTCACCTTTATTTTAATTACTAAGGAAGTTGTTAATTTCCTATAGCTACATCATTTCAATTTATTTTTCTCTCAGTAGGTGCCCGAAAAATTTTCAGCATATTGCCCAAATTTTCACAGAAATGTTTGGGTTGGGGCTGCAGCCCCCAACCCCTGTCTCCTCTGACTGTACCCCTCTGCCTCCCAGGTCACTATGAATTGTTAATCCGTGATGGCAAGGGGGGCTTAAATTAAATTAAGGGGTATGATGCCGTCATGTTGAATGTAAAGAATTCAGAAGGCCGAACTTGGACAGCATCATTGGCAAGTTCTTGAGGACCTGGGCGGTTTGGTCGCCTGTATGAATTGAAATAGACACTACACTAGCTGTCTTCAGTCTGGGGGCGCACGTCAAGTCACTTGCCCCTCCCTCCAAGCAACCCTTGTTCCGCCACTGACTGTAACAACAATTTAGAACAAAAGAGAAGAAAATGCTTAGTTGAGCTTGTGCTAATTGTTGCATACACTCTATGGATAGAACGGTCATCTAATTGAGATTTGTTTGAGGAATTTGAGCCAAGAGTTGGAAATAAGATATACCTCACTTAGACTGTAGAAAAGCGAGGATTTAGGATTACCTTTTTTAAGGCTTCAATTCAGCGTGCACAACCTGGCCCCAGCTTCTAAAGATATTCGTCCGCCAACGCTCTGACCGACCATGCAGTCGTGCCCCCATTGAAAAATCCTGGATACGCCACTGGCAGCCCTATTGTTTTAGTAACGGTAAGAGTTCGTATGAGGTTATCAAGGTCAAAATCTGATAAGCTCTGAAAAACCTTATCTCAATTTAGGAATCATGAATGTGCTTTTCATATTTGGAATGGGGATGCTTTACACTTAAGACAATAACCCTGTTATTTTCGGAAAAGTAAAAAGGTCATCTGAGGTCACCGGTATGAAACTATCTGAAAACCTAGCTTGAACCACTGAAGTATCTCATACCGGAACCGTTGTTTGTTTTCGGTGGAGGTGGAAGTTTCGTTTAGAGCCACCCTACAGAGGTCGTATGGTGAAACCACATAAAACACTATAGATCATAAAAGTTTATCTTGATGGATCTAATTGTTGGCATGTGTTTGCCTCATATTGCGTTTGATAACCCAATTGTTTTAGTGGTTGTTGACTGACTTTCATTTGCGGGGCAAAAAATCAAACTGTGAAACCTGGTCTGCAACTCATTGCGAAGAAACCAGTATGCCATAGGTGGTACGACCCATGATGTTGTTGACAAGAACCCCATTGTTTTTGTTGGGGTCAAAGGACGTGTGAGGTCACCAGAGCTCAAAATGTGAAAACACTGTAAAACATGATATCTCAAGAAGGATTTCTTTACGGGATAAACCTCATCGTGCGCCAAATCATTTCCTTGTCTGCAAGGAATCACTAAGCCGTTGCGCGGTCTGGTGATATAAATGTTAGGCGAACCAATACTATTTCGAATCGCGTAGCAAATATTATGTTAATAATAATAAACTGCAACAGAACTCAGTATTTGAATGAAACATATACAAGTATGATTTTCAACAGAATGCCACTGAAGAAAAGACGGAGTTTAGCGTGTTTGTTTGATCAGGGTCGAGTTCCAATTCCTTGGGTAATATACATAGAGCTACTATTTTGATTCTTTTGTACATGCACAATAGAAGGCTCAGTGTATTAACAGTTCACATATATGGTTCCTTCGTCTTCGTAGCGTTCTCCAACTCTGCAAGCCACTGAAGGAATATTGCTGTTTGCAGCTGCCTATAATCTCAAGGGTATAGGCTACTATTCCACTTCCACAGTGAAGTTAACTGTAGCTGTTACAGGCTCGCGCAGCTGGCGCGGCTTTTCAAGTTCCTTTCTATTCACCTCCGAAGATTCATTTGTATCTGCTTGTGGAGCTATACAATTGGTTCTGCATAGCTGGTGCACAACCAGCAGGCTTGTATATTGAGTCAGCTGCTGCTCATAAATTAATATTCAGTGCTGTCTGTGATGCAGTGTGTCCTGTACTACAAGGTACGTATGTGATTGTTCGTATCCTATGTATTTAACGCTCAGTTGACCGTTTTATAAATTATATTCAGAAAAGTGACTTTCAAGGAGCAGCAATGACATACACGTCCAGGATGTAAAGTATACTTAAAAGGCTTCCTGTGTACAACCTGACCAGGAATATGTCGTATGACCTACTCTACTTGTTGCCTGATGGCCAGAAAAGTATGCTGTATACTTGCATGGTAAACGTGTAGTAACAGCAGTAAGTCTTACAATGAAGTTTGTCTTACAGGCGTACGAACCAGAGCCAGAGCCAGAGTAATTAGTAATGATGTAAAATAGATTGCAGTGAGTTATTATATTAAGTTGAATATATGTTCCACATCAACATTGTATCCTACGAAAGTTAGGTTATGATGAGTATGTCATAAATTAGGACAGACCATCATGACAGAGGCACTGCTAAAACAGACACGGTAGCTGATAGTATTCGTAAGTACAGACTCCCAGTCACCCCCCCCCCCTACCCACTCATGCATGCTTGAACAAAAAGAAAGATTTTAGAAGAGTGAATGGGGCGACAGAAGGATTATTGTTGTGTGAGAAAGCTGTGTGCTTGGTGGGTGGCGGAGGGAGGTGGATTTGTCTCCCACATGCTCCACTTCAATTTTCCCGTCACTACTTTTACCAAAATCAAGGAATGAGTACAAATGGAGGAGGAAAGGTTGGGAAGTGTATCACTCCGACGCTTTAGACTCTAATATAAGCTTTCTTGAAGGGGAGGCAGGCCCGTATAGCCAAGGGGGGGGGGGAATTGGGGGCCAGGGACCCCTGCACCTTGTCTTGGCCCCCTGCTTGGCGGGCATAGCCAGGCCCCTTGGCAATATCATACTTTCAAATTTTGATATTCTTCTCAGCACATAAAGTGACAAAATTTTGATTATGATTGTTATGATTGTTTCATAGGCTCAATGTGTTTTGTGGGTCACAAGTAAAGCGGGCATGTGAAAATTAAGCTCATGGTATGAGCGCTCTCAGAAATTATGGAACCTGCAGAAAATCAGAATTTTGAACTAGGCCTCCTGAATTACTAGCCCTCTCAAACTCAGATAATGTCAGTAATAGCTCTCTAAGTCTATATCCTAGCTGTTTGTATGTTTCAATGACTTGTTGAGATATTCTGTGAAAATTTATGCTTTTCCATTTAACCAAAACTTATCCTAAGAAGCGGTCTGGCTGCAGCCCCAACCAAAAATTTCTGTGAAAATTCGGGCAATATGCAGAGAATTTATTGGGCACCTACTGAAAGAAAAATAAATTGCAATGATGTAGATAAAGGAAATCAATAGTTTAAAAAACTCTCTTGGTAATTAACATAAAGTTCTGAAATTAAATTGGGTTAGAAAAATGGAAATTTTAGTGTACAAGTCAATGTAACTGTCGCCCTAATGTGCTATCCACGCTTATTATTATTATTATTATTGGTTTCGATGAAAGAGAAACCTATGCGGTCATGATGGCGTGTGTATGCGTGTATGTGTGTGTGTGTGTGTGTTTGTGACACTGCTTGTGCACGCGATATCTCAAGAAGGGAAACTTCTTTGAAGCTCAAACTT